>CACVKI010138420.1:0-10502 GCA_902732785.1 Trichogramma evanescens | reverse complement strand
AATCACTACTCAATTTAAACATACTAATCATTAGATCCTGACTTATAAGTCTTTTGCAAATCTTTTTACAAATCTGGTCGGAGCCGAGGTTCAGTTTGCTTACGAAGCTTAGAGCATTAGGAGATTTGCGTGTAAGTTCTCCACATAATTAAAACTAATAATTTTACCATTGCTAACACGAATGAATCTATGCATACTATCATTGAAGAAGAAATAAGTTCATTAATCCCCGTCTGGAGCAATAATTTTTCACGAGTATATCGAAAAAAAAGGCTGAAACCGGATTTACATGACATACCGAAATCTTGATCAAATCTATAGATACTGTATGAATAATCCAGCTATACGTTAATTCATCAAACTATCACTCCATTAAAGCATGCATGCTATCATTTATACCAGATTTATCAAGTACTTTTAAACGTTTCTGATAAATCTAGTCAGTGTCGAGGCATAGTACGCTCATGAAACTCAGAACATTAGACGAATAGTGTGTAAGTTCTCCACCCAATAAACGCTATAATGTCATTATTGCTTTCACGGATCAATCTATGCTTACCATCACCTAAAAAGTCATAATAATATAAATTCGGGTTCGGGGCAATAATTTTACAAGCTGAAAACTATTGAATAGAGCCGATAACGGATTTGCACGACATATCGCAATTGCAATTATATCAATACATTCTAAATGAATAATTCTTCCATACGTTTTTTAATGCAGACTTACACTCTATTAAAATATGCAAGTCATTAATTCCCGATTTATCAAGTCGTTCTAAAATTATTTGTCAAAACTCGTCCGAGACGGGGTCGAGTACCCTTACGATGCTTAGAGCATTGGACAATTATTATATTCATTCTCTACCCCATTAACAATATGAATTTTTTTATGTCTTCCACAAATAAAACTTTGCACACCGTTATTTAAATAGTCAAAATTATTTATATCCTTGTCCGAAGCCATGACCTTACAAGGAAAAAACGATGAAATAGAACTGAAACCGGATTTAAACGATGTATCAAAATCTTAATTATTTCAATAGATAGTTTATGTATTATCCTAGCAATCGTTCCTTAAGCAGATTAACAATCCATTGAAACATAATTATCATATAATCCTTACTTATCAAGTATTTCCAAGAATTTTTGATAAATCTTATCAGAGTTAAGGTCCAGTACGCTTACGCAGCTCAGAGCATTAGACTGTTAGTGTGTAAGTTCTTCTACTCAACTAACAATATTAATTTTTGTCTGTCACGAAAAAACTTTGCATAACGTTATTCAAATAGTCAAAATTATATTAAACTCCGTTCAGAGCAACAATTTTACAAGGAAATAACAATGAAATAGGACTGAAACCGGATTTGCATGACATACCGAAATCTTCATCAAATCAATAGATACTGTATGAATAATCAAGCCATACGTTGGTTAAGCAAACTAACACTCCATTATAACATATTTATCATTAATAAGCATTTTCAAAATTTTTGATAAATTTGGTCAGTGTCGAGGTCCAGTATGTTTATGAAGCAATATACACGTGTTTAAGACGCACTTTCTTATACTCGTAAGGTGTTTTAAGAATAAAAAAAATTATGTGTTTATCAAAGCTCTTTATTACCAAGGTTACTCAATAACCATCATTTCATTTTAAATTAACATCAAATTTATTTGATAAATAATATTTTTATTACTCAGCCAGATCGGCTTTCTAACATACAAATAACAAGAAAATTTAGTATTATTTTTCCAAGCTATAAATAAACATTAATGTTGACATTTTTTAAATTTTAATCAAAAAAAAGTTGGCTAGGCCTAATAGACTTTTTTTACAAGCTAATGACAAGAAAATCTTAATTTTATTCTCTCGATGCTCCAAACAAAAATATAATTTGCGTTACATTATATAATAATAGGAAATAGTGTTAAAAAATAATGGTAATAGTGGAAAAAGTTTATACTAATTATATTTACCGTACCTCTTAGGTTTAGAATTTTTTATTACTTTATTTTTGTTATAATGATTTGAAAATCTTGTCCGAATCGTTTGTTCACTTCTTCCCGCAAGTGACGGGTACATCTTTTGCGCATTACGGATCTCTGTTGCAGTAGGATATCTGCCTGTGCTGATAGCCATTTCGAAAGCTTTTTCAAATTGAAATTTTTCATCCTCATTCCATGTTCGTCTCGTTGCAAAATCTGGAAACATAATAATATTAAAATACCGATGTATCGATTAATATTTAAATTCACTTACTTTTCTTCGTAACCATTTCTCTCATAGATGAATTTTTTGATTCTTTGGACTGTTTGATTTTTGATTGACTCTTCCTTGGTGGATTCATAGATTTACTTTCGTGTAATTTTGCTCTCTTAGGTGAAGGTTCATACTGACTTTTGAATGACTTTGCTCTCTTAGATGATAGACTAAAATCTGATAAAGGTACATAATGTTTTTCAGAATCATCAGTTTCTACATTCATAGAGGAATTCAAAGTCGAATCCTGTTCAGATGTTTCTACTGCATCTATTGATGCTTCGATTTCACTAGTATTCGAGTCAACTACTGAACTGTTTAAAGTTATATTTGATTCGTCTAATTCTGATATATTGCTAGTATTATCCTTGTTATTTATTTTACTAGCAGAATCTAAAATTTGGGTCACCAAAACGTCCTCTTCATCAATAGTTCTTCTATAATGTTTATTATGAACCTTCTCAGAGTGACCCAAATGACCGGTAAGAG
The DNA here is from genome assembly GCA_902732785.1 of Trichogramma evanescens. NCBI lineage: Eukaryota > Metazoa > Arthropoda > Insecta > Hymenoptera > Trichogrammatidae > Trichogramma > Trichogramma evanescens. The sequence goes on along the minus strand of CACVKI010138420.1, from coordinate 7,750 downwards.
TAGTACGATTGTTTTCACCATTTTTAGTCGTACTGTTGTACGTAGCAATATGTTGGCGCAGTAGATTTCCCCTCATTGTTTTGTCATCCATCTCTTTAAATGTTCGAGAACACTCTTTGCTCAACTTCGGTAGTAATTCACTTATTTTAACATGTCTATCTACGCCTGTAGCATCAGTTGGCAAAGCGAATAAATATATGTTTGACTGATCAATTTCGAATACTTGTCGGTACCGTATAAGCAGCTCGATAGCAGCTTTATCTTGGTCTGTAATGTAGAGAGAGCCTTTTCCGTCAGCTTTTTTTCCTTGGATATCAATGCGAGTATATTTTACTCTTTGTTTTTGTTCCTCTTCAGTTAAACGCTTAAAAAATTCACTGCTTGGATCAGCTTTTTTGGCATGAACATAATCTTTTAATAAAGTTTTACTGACTTCTCCGGGTCTCCGTCTGTTATAAATTAATATTCTTACCGCAGTAGTCTGCATAATATTTATATAATGACCATATTCACTTTTTCCGGACTTAAAATGTTCCATACTTAAATTGCGTTTATAAGACAAAAATTTCTCAAATGTGTAAATATGTTCAGTTTCCGGTAACTTTTTCTCTTCGCCGTGTCTCATGAATTCTCTGCGACCAATATTTGCAGTATATGCAATTTGTACCTCCACATCATCTTCGAATACCGATTCAAACCCTAGTAAATATTCCAATTTCTCTTTATCTTCGTGCACAGTGAATTCGTTTTTCAAAATCTTGATACACTTTCTCAGTAGAATCGGAATTGTTTCAGCATTATAAATAACTGCAAATCGATTTATTTTTGCGTCGTATTCTGATACCAATTTTATTGCATCCAGAACTGTAGGCCAATATACTGGTCTAAAGACATCTATTAAGTCGGTTAGCTTTGAATTTATGGAGGTGATTGCTATTAAAAGCTTGGCTAATAATCGCATATGCGCTCGAACGTAAGCTTGTTGGTCGATATTCATATAACGAATGACGAATTTATTAGCATATAGTATAATCATTAAGTCCATGCGAGCAACGGCTCCAATACTATCCATCTTGAGTTTCGGTAAAATGTGATCTTTTACGAGGTCTGAGGCTCTTAAATGACATAAGCCCATTTTTTTCTTTGATAAGCCAAGCGTATTTTTGGTATTTGAAAAATGTGATATGCCGTGGGTGTTCCTTACATGGTTTTGCAAATTTTTATACGCAGGATAAATATTACAGTATGGACACATCATTTTGATTGGGTAAGCTTTATTTTTTTCAGTTTTAGGTTTCAAGGGAGTACCATTTTTACTCACTCTTTGCCTTCGAGAAGCTATGATTTTTCCTTCTGGGTTGAAAGTTTTATTTTTATTGTAAAAATCATTACCTTTCAAACGAATTGCACCAAGCGCATCACGTCTTTCTTTAGACTTGGGTTTCATTAATGACGCCTGTAACACTTCTGGTTTGTCCAAGTGTGCATTTCTTAAATGGATATCAATTCTTGTTTGCATAGTATGGCAATAATAACAAAAATTCTTCTTTTGGTACCATTTACCACCTTCCGATGAATACGGAACGATTTGATTCATAGTTAGGCATCTTTCATTACTAGTGCTCGCTTGAATATTTCCACTGGTATTTTCCGTAGGTGTATCATCTTGGCCTAATCTATTTAATACTTGTTCTACATCTTCGTCACTGCTTGATTCAGAATCTTGATCTTCTTTACCACTTGGATTATATTCATCTTCATCAACAGATTCTTCACTTGATTCGTCTTCGATCTGCGTCGATTGACGTTTTTTAATGCATCTACCGGAACGTGTCCTTGAACCAGATGGAATAGGAGAAATCTCTGGCAATCCTACAGTAAGATCTGTGCGCAAATTCTCTTTTTCTAAAAAATAAATAAAAATTATCATGAAAAAAATTTAACATTAAATATTTATTGCATAAACAATATTTTATGTAAAACCTTCAATATCTTCGTCTGATATATTATCATCAGATTCATTATCAAATGTACCACATGTCTTAGCATTTGCATCTTCGAAGTCTTCAGATAGATTAAACAAGTTTGTAACGGTGTTTGAAAGTTCTAATTTATCCTTAACTTTTGTTACTTGCGTTTCATCAATCTTTTCAACGTTTTTCACTTCTGAAACTTGATCCGATGGTGTTTCTGAAACAAAGATGATGAAAAAATCAAGATTTTAATCCCCGATAAATGAAAAAAAATTGTTTATTAAACATATGAAAAACATTTATAAAATTAGAAAGTTATATGAGCATTCTACTCGAAGGCAAATAGAGGTGTGATTTTCGCTGCATCGTGCAAATGCGGTATTATTTGATTTTAAAATTGTTTACAGCTATTGTTATTAATGATCATTACAAATGGTTAAAAAGCATGAGAAAGATCAATAATTGGATAAGTCGGTGATTTAATTATTCTAAACAAATGAAAACTGGCAAGTGACGATTATCGGGAATTATTATACACTTATAATAAACAATATTAATTTTATTAGGCTTTCACGAATGAATCTTTGCTTCCATCTTTCAAAAAGTCATAATGATATTAATTCGGGTCTGGGGCAACAATTTTACAAGCAAAAAACCATGAATTTGGGCCGATACCGGATTTGCGCGACATACCGAAATCTCTATTATCTCAATAGATAATTAACAAAATACCCTGGCATATATTATTTTAGCAGATCTATACACCGAAATTTATACAGAACTATATATCAATGTAAACTTATATTAATTTCTGACACAAAAAGTATTTCAGAAAATTTTGGCAAATCTTATTAGAGCAGAAGTTCAGCTCGCTTTCGCAGCTCAGAGCATTGGACGATTTTTGTTTAAGTTCTCCACTCAATAAACAATATCAATTTTATTATGGCTATCACGAATGAATCTTTGCATACCGTCATTTGATAAGTCAAAATTTTATATATCTCAGTGCCAGGCAAAAATTTTACAAGCCAAAAACTATGAAAAAGGCCGATACCGGATTTGCACGACATACCGAAATTACCGAAAATTTTCTTTGATTGTGAATTATATATATATATTTTATAGGGTATATTTACAAGAGCTTCGAACTAGAGAAATGCGTTTCATCTGAGCGACGCTAAATATTTTTTAATATTAAAAAAAAATTAAAATACCATTTCATGTCATTCATGCAAATCGAAAAAATGAGAGAATATATTTTACCATGTTCTTTCAAATTAACCTCTTCGTTACAAGCTTTTTTATCAGGTTCACTCCTTTTTGTTTCATCGGTGATGATTGAATCAACGTTTCCGTCCATATTTTCGAAGCTCGTATCCGTTTCGATAGTATTTTTTTTCACTCCGCTCCAAACACACTAAAACAAATGTTACACTCGAACTGAGTCGGTTACAAAATGGCTGCTCCAATTCGATTAGTAGGACGGGTTTCTGTCCGAGAAATTCGCGTATTACAATTTTTTGGGCGTAATACAATTGCCAGTTACATATTTTTTTTAATTTCACTTCAATGCAAATTAGGCTCGCGTTTATGTGAATTGACTCTATTACAAATGAATAAAACTCCTTGTCAGTCGGTCGCAAAATGACTGCTCCAATGTAGGTTTCGACTGAACTGTGCAACGGTCGAGGGGCGTTCACATTCGAAGAATGTGTGTCGATCAACTATCTGTTGCTAAATAGACGCTTCGATTCGCGAGCTGCTTGCGCAGATGAAGAAGACTGAACTGCACGGAAACTCCGTCACTCGGCTTGGCTCTGTACACGCACAGTGTGAGATTGAATCAAGCGACCACACCACGCAAGCGTTCGAGAAGTGGTGTTGACAGCGCCACGCCGAGTGACGGAGTTTCCGCGCAGTTCAGTCTTCTTTCTCGACTCGTTGATCGAGTCTCATTCTTCCCACACGAACGCCACTCGACCGTTGCACAGTTCAGTCGAAACCTACATTTTGCGACTGACAAACAAGGAGTTTTACTTCACACAAACGCGAACCAGACTTGCATTGAAGTGAAGTGGTACATTAAAAAAAATATATAACTGGCAATTGTATTACGCCAAAATATTGTAATATGCAAATTTCTCGGCAATTTTTCAGCAATAAGCTAAATTTAAGTGTCACGTGCTGCTGCTAAAACTAACCTGTGAATAATTGTAGAGAATAATAGTAAAGTAATATTGAACTTTTGAAGTGTCACGTGCTGGTACTAAAACTAACCTGTTAATATATATCTTAGTGAAATAAACTAAAGGAAGCGTTAACGCAATGGATGCAAATCTTCTGTGTAAGCTAGATGATATAGTGAAAATTCTATTAATCAAACCATTATATCCTGGTGTAAGAATGATGAGGGAAGAGTCAAATATTAAACCAATAAAAAGGTTTGAATTAAATTGGACAAAAAATTATGTGCTTCAAATTCTAGAACTTGAACAGGATTGTATCTTGAAAATATTTCTCAATATAATTAAGGAATTCGACTTGGCAAAGCATTATAACATTCTAAATCAAAAACATGTAGAATTATATTTAAAGTTATACATCAATTTTTTCAAAAATGAAAGTATTTGTTTAGAAAATTGCTTTAAATATTCTCTTGAAAATCACAGAGGCGTGCAAGTTGTAGCAACATGTGACATTAAAGAAAAAACCATAATACAAGGTGTATTTGGTATTTATAAAAAACTCACAAATGAACATGAAAGTATGCTCAAAGATGATCAACAGTTCTCTATTTTGATTAATTCGTCAAGGAAGTCATTTGTGTTTTTAGGCACAATAGCATTCATCAATCATCACTGTAAACCAAATTGTGAATACGTATCTTCAAACAAAAGTTATGTAAAACTTCGAAGTTTGAAGGAAATCCAAAAAGGAGAGGAATTATTTGTCTACTATGGAGATAACTACTTTGACAGTGATAATAAAAATTGTGAATGCTCATTTTGCAAGCCCATTGATACAATAAAGATATCAAATGAAGCACCAAATGATGAACTTGATACTAATCTGGAAGAACTGAATGATGAGCTTGATTCCAGTCAGAAAGCATCACATGATGAACTTAATTCTACTCTGGAAACAATAAACGATGAACTCGATTCCACTCAGAATGCATCATATGATCAACTTAACTCTACTCTGGAAGCAGATTTTTTTGGATTTGAAAATTCAACAACAAACGAAGGTAGTTAAAGCTTATACTTATGGGCTCAAAGGGGGCATAAATATTTTTAATATTCCTTTTACAGTATTGAGCTGTAAAAATCAACTTGGATGACTTTTCCAGTCATTTCATGCTACAGTCCATAACCCCTGCTCCTCAAATTTAATAAAAGAATATTATTCATTCCCTCATTGTATTTTATTTCAGACATTTCATTTCAGTCTGAACTGTATCTGTATAAGGAAAAGAACAAGAGGAGGACTACTGATAGCATTCAAACTGACAAAATATTAAAAGTAATTTTGCCTAAAATAAGTTTGGAGGACTACAAAAAGTCAATGACCGGTACAGCTTTTATATTATCATATTATCTATACTACCTTTATTTTATCTATACTAACATTTACATTTTTTTATTTTTAGATAATAATAAAAATGACGCTCCCAAACAAAAAAGACCATTTTGCCCTTTCTGCAAAAAATTTAAAAGTCGATTCTCTGATCACATCCAGAACGTACACAGTAACGAGGAAGATGTTAAAAAATTGATAAAATGCAAAAATAAAAGGATGAGAAGTGCCATTTTATCAAATCTAAGAAGCAAAGGTTATGGAATGTACTTTGAAATAACTGGGACCATGATCCCTGTCAAAAAACCCAAGAAGAATGCCTTCAACGTTGAAAAAGTTCAATGTCCTACTTGTCAGGGACATTATTCTAAGTCAACCATCTGGAAACACAAAAAAATTCACCTTCGTAAGTCTAAATTAAATTAACTTTCATTTAAAAAATTTATTTAATTTTTTTGTTTCCAGGTTACAGAATATGATGTCATACTTAAGAAACTTAAGAGCTCAATATCTTTATTACTTAACTAGATTCTCGTTCAATGATACTTGTTTCATCTGTTAAAAATATAATTGAAAAATAACAATAAATTATTGTCTTCACAATTTAGTTCTTAACCGTCCTCAAGACTCGTAATGCACAGCAATTATTAAGCATAGTTCTCCTATCAAAAATCATTATAGGACGATAATTAAATAGGTTCTCTGGTCCAAAAACAATAATGATTTTATTATTGCTTTCACGAATAAATCTATTCATATTAAATTTACAATTTAAACATACTAATCATTAAATCCTGACGTATGAGTCCTTTGAAGTCGTGAGTTTTTGCGGCGATGAGCACAAGCACCGTGGCGAGCGTTTCATCGACTTCGTGTACATAAGCGGCTACAAGGACGACGGCCCTCACTAAGATCGCGACGGCAAGCCGGATGCTGGAACAAGTCACGGTGCTGCACGTGGCGGCCGGCTACAAGCCTAAAATCGTCTGAACGATTTTTCGCGTGAACAAGATCTTCCCCAAGTTGTTCAGCATCTACGACTAACACGAGGCGAATTACGTGAGTCAGACGCGCCTGACGCATTTTCACGTAGCCTGCCTCGCAGGCTGTGTCGGGGTCGTCGAAAAGTTCTTGAGGCACGGCCGACAGGACGCAAACTACCTCTGACCGCGGACGGGCGACATGCTTTCATCTTTCGAAAAGTAATCATAATATAAATTCTGGTCCGGGGCAAGTATTTTACAAGCAAAAAACCATAAAATAGGGCAGATACCGGATTTGCACGACATACAGAAAACTAAATTATCACAATAGATAATTAACAAAATACCCTAGCACATGTTATTATAGCAGAACAATACTCCATTCATGTATACTTAGATCAATTTCTAACACATGAAGTAATTAAGAAAATTTTGGCAAATCTTATCAAAGCTGATGTCCAGCCCGCTTTCGCGGCTCACAGCATTCAACGATTTTTGTACCAAAAGTTTTAATAATATTAATTCGGGTCCGTCGAAACAATTATACAAACGAAAAATCATGAAATAGGGCCGATACCGGATTTGCACGATCAGAAAAATCTTAATTATTTTAATAGATACACAATGTATCATCCTAGCAAATGTTATGTAAGCGAATTAATACCCAATTTAAACATATGAATCATTGAATCCTGATTTATAAGTCTTTTGCAAATTTTATGACAGGTCTAGTTTAAGCCGAGGTCCAGTTTGCTTACGAAGATTAGAGTATTAGGAGATTATCTCGTAAGTTCTCCATTGAATGAACACTTATGATTTTATCATTGCTAACACAAACAAATCTATACATACTATCACACAAAAAGAAAAATTTGTATTAGTCTCCGTCTGGAGAAATAATTTTTCACGGGTATAACACGAAAAAGTCCGAAACCGGATTTGCACGACACACGGAAATTCCAATTATTTCCATGGATTCATTACGTATCATCCTTACAAATGTTCTGTAAGTAAACTAATACCCAACAAAAACATACCTATCATTAAATCCTGACTCATAAGACTTTAGCAAATTTTTTACAAATTTGGTCGAAGCCGACGTCCAGTTTGCTTACGAAGCTTTGAGACCTAGGAGATTTGCGTGTATGTTCTCCACTTAATTAAAACTAATAATTTTACCATTGCTAACACGAATGAATCTATGCATACTATCATTAA
>CACVKI010138410.1:55283-67066 GCA_902732785.1 Trichogramma evanescens | reverse complement strand
AAAAAAATCGTGCTGATACGATAAATATAGCCCAAGATACAAGCATTCCATAATCGACAAAATTTCGATGAAAATTTTTGTTGCCGAGTGTAGTTAAATTGATAACAATAACTTATATTTTGTAACTGCTTTACAAAATTTATCCATACAAAAATTTATTTTTCTACGGACTATTTTTTTTTTAATTTTTCATCAATAAAATACTTGAAAATTTTATTATTAAAAATATCATTAATTTTTTTTATTTAAGTGTTAAACTTAGTCGGGGGGTTGGCGAGCGGAGCGAGCAGGGGGGCGGAGCCCCCCTAGTATATATATATGGGCGACGGAGGCGGTGGCGAAGGACTCTGGGACTATGACGACGCGTTGTTATCTCGGAGTTATGCGAGAGAGAGAGAGGAGTAGATCAGGGGGCGCTTAGCCCAACTTTATCTCATCGAGGTACTGTGTTATATAGGTATACAGAGGCTTGCACTGCTTGCTCGGCTCCACACGGCCGCCCAACGACATGAGCTCACGTATGCGTCCGCGTCTGTGTTGAGACTATAACTGACGACCACGACGACGACAACGACTATCCGCTTCGCTTTTGCTGGGTCTGCCTTGGCCGCATGTCGATTAGATTCGTACATTGTCTAATCTTATAACGCACGGATTGTTGGGCGCGCGCGTCGAGGCCCATGTAAGCGCATATCCCCTCTTTGTAAAAAGACGCTACATTTTCGACTGGCGCTTTTATCTCGTTGCCTCGAGACCCATGGTGCCGTGTAAGTACACGCAGTCTGCGTGCATCAGCTGCGGCTTTTATGTTTTTATCGGCAAAAGAGACCGAGAGAGGAACGAAACATTGCACGTCCTTTGTCGAAATTCTCGTCCTTCTTATTGGTTTCTTTTTTCATTCTCTCTTTTCACATCGAGAGACTTTTCGATGACTTTGATAAATAATTAAGGTATCCGCTTATCTTCAACACACTCCGGGTCCATGATGCAGTATACAACTCGCATGGTAACGTCTGATCACTTCGAATCTAATGGTTATCACGACCAATGGCACTTATCTCTTAAAAAGGCATTGGTAATTTTGTATTGCTAGCGTTTCGCAATTTCGATTGTCTTTTCTGCAGTTAGTTGTGGAGTGAGCGGGTACTTTTAAAAATCAATTTTCATAAACGAGACTATTTTTTGAGTTAAAATGAAATTATGAAATGAGTAATGAATGAATGTGGAAGAAAAAAATGCCATTCCTAAAAACAGAATTCCCTTCTTTCGCTATTTTCTACAATTCAAGTAAAATACCCACGGCGGTAGGTATTTAATGTATCGAGAATTTGCATTCGGCATTCCGGCAACATGGCCACACTGATTGAACTTTACCTCAAACGCATTCATATAAATGCACATTATTATCTGAGTATACATGTGTGTATGTAGGTACTCCATATAACTTAAGCTCATCTTATCTTGCGCTCGTTCTTTTACTTACTCGGTGCGGGAGAAAATTTACGTTTGAAATTTTCTGATTTCAGAGAGAAGATCTTAGAGAGCTCGAGAGAGACGACGACTGGTTAAAAAGGAACGCGAATGTGCACTTTAGCTCGACGCACATTTGGCCCCGGTTTTCCTCATTTAAGTAAGTATATAATGCAACGTCTCTTTTCTCTTCTCTCTCTCTCTCTTTTTAGCTCTGTCTTTCTCAAACTGATACGCAACTCGCGCTCCTACTCAAATATCTCGTTATATGTTGCCTGTTCATGCTATATACGCGAGCTTATATATACTTCTTAGTCATTAGGATAGAAACATTGCTATATGTTTGAGAAACTCGTTTGCGTATATGCTTAACTAAAATTTATGTGCGCGATGTCTTTTTGACAGATAGGAAAAATACCAGAATGAAGTGTTCGTTTATATAAACACGCACTTCTCGGTGCCGTGCTACCGTACACGCAATAATTATGTAGGCACTTTGAGATGTCAAAAAAAAACCTAAAAAGAAACAACTCGGAATCGCAATGAAATCAACTGCACCAGAGAAAAATTTTTGCTTTGATTTATCCAGATAACCGCAATTAAATTGTGCAGATAAAAAACACTCAACTCAGAGCTCGTTTGAATAATTTTTTGTGTGGCGTGCTAGAGGTGAGTTCGTATATTTTCCAAAATAACTCAAAGCCATAGTGGTAGAGTATAGTCGAGCGCATATAGTCGACCGTATACCTACGTCGGGCTTCGATGCGCAATTTCGCTCCAAGTAATTTAATTGAAAGCAACCGAGGTAGTGTGCAGGCAACTCAGCAACTCGAACGAGTTTACAAACGCACATATAAGCGTGTTTTATTAAGCTAGGCGCGTGCGTAAGTGTGCAGTGTATTAAAAGGCTAAACGTCTCCTGTATGGCGCTCTGCGCGTTAAGCGTATATATGTTGATTTATGCGCATCATCTTTCCCGAGCAGATGAGCCTAAGTGAAAAATTTGATCGCGCCAAACCACTAATGAAGTAAGCGCGTGTATAGCTGTGAAGCGAGCCGAGCCTGCCTGGTGTGCGTCGAATCGAGATTTTTAGGGATCCCTCCCGAAAGGCGAACGAAATCCCTCTCATGGGTGCGACTGCGCGCGCTTTAACCAATTTCACTCTGCTGTACTCTCGCCCTTTTTTAATCTTCATTATGCTAAGTAAATAACAAGAGCGGCTCGTCGTCTCATCGACCCGGCAATACCTATGCGCATGCAAAATGGTCCCTTCGCCCTGCAGCCTGAGTCGTGGCTGTGTTTATACCGGGACGAAATAAAAAGTGACAGGCGTTGCTGTCAGCAGAGGACGACAGAGGAAGAGGATTGAGGAGAAGAGACGGATCGAATCTCCAGGCACATTATGATCTCGTACTCGTCCCATCGGGATATTCATTATAACAGCTTCAATCTAGAACTTTGCCTCGCATAACAGCCACAGCTTACAAAGTCTGCACGAAAACTCTATACTTTTTGCTTTTATTTATCCAGTATACATGCTGACGCATACACTGACTTGGAATATATGCAGAGATTACGCTTATATTGCACGTGGGTCGAGTCTTAATCGCTGAAATTTTCTGCTCGAACAAAAGCTTTCGAAGCCTTGGACGCGTTCGTGTTGTCCTTTTTTTGACTTGAATGTAAGAGTCGATGAAAAAAAAAAAACTTTTTTTTCGCAAGAGATAAATCGTTCGATTGTTTCGATTCTCCTGGCTGCGGATACTTGCACATAATATCGAATAAATAAACATGACAAGCAGATCTTCTCTCTCTCTCCTCTCTCTCTCTATCTTTCGACCGGGATAAAGCGACATCCAAGCATGTCCGTGAAAACGAAAAATGTAATCATCTTTGCCGCGCTCTTTATCGTGATTTACGGCTCGCACATGTAACCAATAACACGAAGGTGTTTTATATTTATTAAATGTCGAAATCTTGCGCGGTCGCGTCGCGGAAGCGTTGATGATTCTTTGCTGCGCTCTTATCGGCAGCAGCCTCACAGACAACGATCTGCTATGCATGAATAAGTTGTCAATTTAAAAAGTATACAAGCGGCGCGTAATAAAGCTATTTATGATATGTAAATGAAAGCACCCGAGCTAAAATTCTATAGAGCGCGAGAGGCTTATATGCGTGTCTATACATGTAAATGTTAGTGCATCATAATAGTCGCATCACTGGCTCATCAATGTAAACACATTAAAACGAAATAATGGCTAACTCCAGGCGCGTTGCTTATCTTGGCCGTCGCTCGACTCGCGACGACGATGACAACGTGCTGTAACGGGAGAAAAAGCCTCTTATTTATAGGCCTTACATATAATGCGATAAGCTAGCTCGAATGCTGCCTTGGTTCATCGTTATGGAAATCGTACTATCAGCGTATCATCGCAGCTGCTTCGTGCAGCAGCATGATTAGCCGCGCGGAATGGCCTTTTAGTCGCTCGGGCTTGCTCATAATGTATCTTTATACGTATTTGTATACAAGGCAGCGAAGATGCAGTCAAAAAAGTGCCCGACAAACGATCTCTCTGAGCAAATTATCTCGCTGCACGCGGAACTCCGCACGAGTCGAGTGGTTGCTGCGACTCTGCGAAGAATAATAAAGAGAAAAAGCGCGTAATATAGGCAACGCCAGTTGCTGCTATACCTATACATATACGTATGAGCTGCTGCAGTAGTTGTGCAAGCCAAGTCCGGAATGAGTTTGGCCCACCTTCAAACCCCCGGACTTTTGGAGCTATTACACGCGTCTTTCTTATTCTCTCTCTCTCTTTCAATTTCTTGCGCGCTGCCTCGTCTTCGGCAGCCGTTCGAGCTATTTCTTAGCTACTGCTGCTACTGCTCCGGTTTCTACCTATAAAGCCTCTACTTTCTCAGCTCCTTTTCTTTAATTTCTTCTTCCTTGCTGTGCATAGTGTACAGTACATGCCAGCCCTTCGCCTCGCCTCTGCGCCTTCTTATCTACTCTTTTTCTTTCTTTTTCCGCTCGACCTGTCCAGTTTTTCTTCACGATGTAGTTTGTCTATCTCGATTATACGTGTGTATGTGTGTGAGTGGACGTTGCATGCAGGCAAAGTTTTTTTCTCTTGGCGCGCTCTCATTTCGTTTCGCCCGATTCGATAGTCGTGCATCTTCGCGAAGACACACAAAGTGGTGCTCGCATTGTCGGCGTCGTTGCAAAAAAACAATGAGCAGTGTCAATAAAATCGAAAATTTCTCTTTCTATATATGACAGGAGTATCCGAGACATTCCCATTCCGCTTTTTTCCACTGTCTGGAAAATATGTGCTGAAATATTTTATCCGACTGGTAAATTTTCAATATCATATCGTGCACTTAAGACAATAAAGATAAATTATGCTCGCGTATGACAGGTTGAGTAAACGGACGCGTAATGAATTCTTGGATTCAATCGGTCGAAGTGAAGTGCAATGCACAATGGGTGTTTTTTAAAACGATCGAGCCCGGTGACCACTTTCATTCGATCATTTACATAATATCATCACTAAGACGCGCAGAGCATTATTTACGTAAATTATTTCTAATCTCCAGCTGAATGATATTACGAATTGAACCATGATTCATTCAAAATGAATTTACACTCTAGACTTAAGAAACTCTTCAACTTATATCTTTGCTTCACAACAAACTTGTTATCAATCTAGAAATGAGGAACGGCCGTGCAAGATTTTATTTTTGGGTATTCAATTTTACAAAACATGGTGACATGATAAATCGATAGAGTCCACAAAACATAGAATAAGACCATAACATATGGAAGGAATTTTGTCGAAATTTATCGAGCGAGCTGAAAACGCGTATTAGATTTTGACATATTAGATAATCAGCGCGCGATCAAATCAAAAACTTGCACCGAGAGACTGAAGGCGTAATGGCTACACACAGCGAATACATAGCTAATGCATCAAATCACGACACAGCGACTGGAGATCCAATATGGTATTACTTATTGCAAGTGTACTTTTTGGGACAGATTTTGCGTAGAGTGTGTTTTTTGTGCGGGCTAGAACCTGATCTCGAGATTAGGCATTGAATGGTTCAATGCCATATCCGAAGGTGTCCAAACTTCGGGTTTGGCCACGGAACGTCTTGAGCACGCCACCTATGCTTTTCTTTTTCTCAGTGTGCATATAAAAAGAAAGAGAAAAAATGAAAATTTGTGACAAAGAACTTGGCTACATGCGATATATATAATATATAAATAGTTTAGCGCGCAACGGTAGCCTTTGAGCGTATATAGCTGAATGAAGAAAATTCGCTTGATCGCGTCTTATACACGTCAGCTCCGGGGGCTGCTGTTAGTACTCGCTTTAGAGAGAAAGAGAAAGAAAAAAGGAGGTCCGATAGAAAATGCTGCCGTTGCCTGCAACTCGTTGTGCGCCATATTACGCGCCAATGGAAAAAAGCTAAAAATGAAAAAGAACTCCAGAGTGAAAGAATGCAGTTACATTAGTTTTTTTTGCCATTTTTATAATTGGACCGAGCAAGTAATATATCCTGGATGTACGCAAAAGAACAGAAAGAGCGTCCTCGTTACGCGTAGCTTTGTTAAGCAGCGCATAACGATGCGCGGTCGAATTCATGTCGTTGCAGACGTTTTGCGAGAAATTGTTCCGAGATTTTTCAGCTCAATATAATACAAGGAGCAGCATCGGCTTGGCTGAAGATGTAGAATTATCGACTGACCATCTAAGTCACGATCTCGGAAACTTGGAAAAGATGAAGAAATTTTAACGCGTGAAACTTTAGAGGCCGATTAATCTTCGAGAGATGCCTCTCAAACGGATCGGCACACGCGGCTAATAGTGAAAGCGAACCTTCAGTAAAATGAATCTCGCCGTAGCTAGCGATCCTAACAATTTTCATCGCATCGCAACAGCGTCGATCTCATATATTCTTATTCAAATGAGGCATGCGGAGAACAAAAGGCTTCAAACTTTTTAAGCTTTGCCACCGTGAATAAGTGTATACCGTTGGCTAAAATTGCTTTTCTCTTCTGAAATGACCAGGCCGTGTATACTATACGCTTCAACGTAACTTCATTCGTACATCAAATCGTAAGATCTTCTGCTGTCTCGAGTTATCTCGTACTCGGTTTGTATTGGTGCGCGAAGTCGCTTTGAGAGTCGGAAAATAAAGAAAAAAGATTGTCCGTAAGACTCGAAGATGAATTTTTCCGATCAAAAAGTCCCCTTTGCCGTGGCCTTTCTCCGATCTGTACATATATAGATATATCGTTCGATAGGTGGACCGTCTGCTCGCGAGAGCGTTTGTGCACGGTAAATTGGCAGATTTCGGCAGTCGGCAACGCGCAGAAAGAGAGAGAAAGAGCGAAATAATTTGCTCGGCGCTCGGTCAAAGGGAGACGACGACGATGGCGACGGCGGCAATTCGATGCGACGACGATAATGACGATGATGATGCTATCGCGGTCGCGTTCACAGGGAGAGCAGAGGCTACGCCTGCCTTTGACTAACAGGTGCGTGTTTGATTTTGATTAACTGGCGGCATCACTCGATGCGGTGTACATAATTTGCTGCAATTCGGGGCGCGGATCGTCGCGACAGCAGCAGCATCGTGCGCTCGAAAATCCGACTACTCGACGCGTTATAATATTCATTAGAGCGCACCAAATGCAACTATATATAATATATATTTTATAAACCTGATTACGCGAGTAGGATTAATGCTCCACGTAGGTTTGCACGTTCAAGTCACTGCAACATATATCGATGTAGGTTTGCAGTGCGGATAGAGTGCACCCGTGTAAGAGTATAGACGAATTGATAGGTACACACGGTAGCTGAAAAAACATTAGTACAATTTTAAAAGCGAAATATTTACAAATTGCACGTATATCCGCGATCCTCAATGTGTATGCGCAGTGGAAGTTTGTAATTTTAAGGAAAATTTATGCGAATTTCGTCGAGAAAATAACTTTTTTCTCGCGCGTACTGGCACTACCTAGCGTGTAAAATCGCGCATATATATAAAGTAGGCAAATGCTGGGAGGATTTAAATGCATTTCTCTTTCATTCTCGTGTAGCAGGTTTTTTTTTCAAAGTAGGTCAATCTGCACGGTATAGTAGCAGTAGATGCACATCGTGTGTATTAAAATCGAGTAATAACGCGCGCTCACAGATATATCCGCACGTATAATATTTTCATTTCAACACTCGCGAGAGATACTGCGCTATTCTAGATGCATATACCACGCGTATGAAATATTGCACATGTATACTTGCGAGTTGGAGCTTATCGTATACCGATGATACGTTTATGTTGATGCGGATCGCTGGTAAAGGGAGTTTATTGAAAAGAAAAGAAAATTAATTTCTCAAACGCATAACGCATGCTCGAAACAGATAGGAGACATTGGAGCTGAGGCATATGTGAGGAGTATCGAGTTCGATGAAAGACCAAATTACTCTTCGAATCGTCCGAGCGTTGATAAACACAGAATTATATAGACGCAACGTTCCTCGAGGACAGCGATGTGTGAAACTTTCATCGGGTCTGGCTATGTAGCATCAAAGAGGGGCTCGATTTAAATTACACATGCACAAGCATGCACCTCGGTTATACGATGGAGTCCAGACTGATGACTTAAGGTCTCATCACACTCGCAATTGGGGCAAATTTATACACAAGCTTTTAATATCACACATTTCAGTGTTTCTCGTCGTAATAAACGCGACTGCAAATATTCTACACACGGCGAGTCAAGGATCGAGCGATTCGGAACATTTTCAATACTACCATATACGAGCTGCGGCGCGCCTTGACGCAAAGCATGCGGTGCAGCGCGGCGAAAAGTCATGAAAAAAAGTCTCAGTCGCTCGCAAAAGTCGATACCTCGCCTTTATACGTTTGAATTATTTATGTGTATAGAGGAGCACAGGAGGCGCGCATGCCGCACGTATTACGCACCACACCGCACACGCTCCACGATCGCAATGTGGCCATTTGACGGACTATAATTAAAAGCAATTGCAGCCCGGCTGCACTGTACGTACGTAGAATTACGCCGTGCAGCAGCAGACGTAATAATACGCGAACTGTCAACGGGCGGCTTTTTCATCGACTAGTGCGGAGATAGCATCGCGAAGTACACCGCCTCGAGCTGCCTATAAAGTATATAAATCAAGCCCAGCGAGTTGTTGCTGCTGCTGCTGCATTGCCGGTGTCTCTACTCGCGCGAGCGTATTTCGCTTTTAATACACGGACCATATCGGGGACTACATCGACGCGCAGGGATTTTCTCGCACACACAACTTGCACGCGCTGTTGCGGTCGCGCGACCCAATGTTTTCGGCCTCGCACATCGTTATATTTACGGAAAACAGGAAATGGAAGGATGATTGCGTTCGCGTCAGTTTACATTTCGAATCAAAAATCATCTGCGTCTATTAATCCACGGGTTGATTATGTATTTGCGTTTGCGAAGGATTTTATGAAACGTCAGTTTTAGATCTAATCGAAGTGATTTCAAACGCAATATTAAGCTTGTTTTACAAATTATTGCAATGTTTTATTAAGCAAAACAAACAGTATACGATTGGTCTGTCGTTACCTTACGTTTAAAATTTTTCTCTTTGGCCTTGCCGCCACAATGCGTAAAATTAATTTCACACTGCAGCAAACGAACTAAACGATTTTCCTTAATTATCGAGCCTTCAAATACAGGAATACGGCTTGACTTCGAATCCACGGTGAATAATATTTATTATCTAACGAAAACCTCTACTTTGGAGTTGGATTTAATTATAGCTTTTTTACATAAAAAGAATTAGCCGCGGCGAAGCGCTTGAACCATTAATTAATCTTCGTTCGAAAAATCGTTGACGCGAGCGCGCGTATAGCTTTCTCTCTCTCTCTCAAGAGGCTTGCGAACCGATAGCGTACAAGCGCTCCAACGAGATGCAGCGAGAGCGAGAGCTGTGGGGGAAAAAATAAAATGAAAGAAGGGAAAAGCCGAAACATTGAATATTAGCGCTGATTACAAAATTTTGCATTTTCATGCGTAGTCACTAATTAACTTGCAGCGCGTTCAATCACTCGAGCTTCATTTACACGTGCGGAGGGGTACACATAAGCCACCGGCGCGCACACGCACGCTTCGCCGATACTCATAATGTATCCGCGCACAAAGGTATCGGGGCAAAATAAAATTGTTGCGTGCACCCATGCGGCATTCGGCATCGCTTAAACGTGCGCACATGGACCGCAGATTCGAGCTGCGCCGCGCAATGCGAGTATTAAACTGCACGCGTGCGCGCATTCGCATAGACACATCAAAGGAGCTGCAGCTGTATACGTGTAGTACGGGTACGCGAGTATGGGCACGCGCGACGCCAGAGCGGGTGCATTAAAGCGCCTATACACGCGAGCTCTGGCGCATCAAAGCGAGAGGAAAAATAAATCGAGTACACTCGACTAGAGCCCAGCAGCACCATCAGCTGTTCGCGTCTTCGCAACTTTAATTCCCACTTGGAACGCGACAACATCAAAGCGGAGCGGAGTACGGGAAGGGCGACGTATGCGTACGTGTATCGCGGACAGGCAGGAGGGGGAGAAAATCGTCAGAGCATCGGATACACGTCGAGCGCCCGATCGAATGTGCCTGCTATGTGCGAGGCTCGCTGAATCCGTTCGGTACGCAGTCACCGGCTCCGTTGTTTCAAAATGCGCCACTGCGACACCTATTTACCAAAGCGAGGCATACGCTTAAAACGCGTCGATTGATCGCCAAAAGTATACAGCCCCGTTATATTGCGGGAGGGTGCAGGCGACAATTCGAACGAGATACACATCGGCCTGATGAGCAACAAATATTGACGCACTACCAGCGGAGAAGATAAAGGACTCTGAATGCACGGATAACTCGGACGAAATCGCGACAAACCAATTGCGTGTTTCAGTGATATCCAAAAGGGACTGCGGGACGATCAGAGACGATCAGAGAGAAAGAGAGATCGAGCTTGATAAAGGGCCGATGACGGTGGGCATCGAACTGTACAGGCAGCCTCGTACGTGTGGGCATATAATGTACACTGCAGACTGCACAACGAGCTCCTATAGGCCAAAGATTTTCAACGCTCTGATAAGCATTGGGCAGGGATTACGTGCCCTCGGTATGGATGTGTGTAGGTTAAATGCACAGTGCAACTTGTGTACACAAACGTTAGGCAAAGTCCAGAACTGCGATTTCGTTGTTTCCGAGGCGCGAAAAATCTCACTGGGAAAAATGCTCGCTTCAATCTCTCGTTCTTTTCTCTCTTTCTTCCTTCAACGAGAGACTCCGAATTCAATTTAGAACGCGCGGCGCCTTATCCGAGTATTTCATTCTTTCGGTCGTTTTTTGCCTCGTTCTCCGTCTAAACTATCTCTCGCCACGCCAGCAGCACTGCAAAGCTAAATCCCCCGATGTGCTTGGCCAAGTTTAGTTTCTCCGCGCGGCTAAAGCATTATATAGACAGGCACACATTGCACGGAGCGAGGCGTGCACGAGCGCGGCCTGCAAGAAGCGAGAAAATCCGCACGAAAACCGCAGCTACACAGAGCGCTTATACTTTCACAGACGCTCGAGCGCGCACAAACTCCAAGCACATACTTATATGCTCGATACAAAGGGCTACACCAGCAACAAAGAGTGCAACAGCGGCTCGAAAATGGCTTTTTATGATTTGCCCGCGCTCCTTTCTTGCGTGCGCCCGTGTCAGTGAGCGTTTGTGCGGGAGCAATAGTTGGCGTAGTGGCACACACGCGCGACTCGTAGCTACAAAACAAGAGCACGAGTTTGATCCAGGTAGAGGGCACGGGTGGTCCGTGCTGCGCGTCGTTTGAAGTACTCTACGGCGAGTCGTTTTCGAATCGTTGAACCGGAGCAGCGGCGGCCTGCGATCGTCTACTGTACGGTAACTCGGAGGCGAGCGCAGTTAGCGCATAAATACACTATTGGGCGAGCGCGGACACGTGTAGTGACTGGCAAATCGCAATCGATAATTACACGCTGGGAACCTCGATATCGGTTAAATAGCGGCGGATGGATATACACCATGCCAGGGCAATGCGCTGCTCTCGATTCTCGATGCAGCAGTTCTAGAAGCCCATGTGATGTATACGTGTAAGTGAAAGACATTCTCTGTGACACGCTTACTCGAGCGCCAGCAACTCGGCGAGAATGGCAATTTGTAAGTTTTGAGCGCAGGGTTAGTCGAGTCGTTTGGCTCGTCGCTTATTAAGC
>CACVKI010138410.1:0-55205 GCA_902732785.1 Trichogramma evanescens | reverse complement strand
TCTTCCTCTCGCTCAGAGACACTATACCTTATACTTGGGGGCTCACTCGCTCCGTAGTCTAGAAGTAAGCTTTTGAGCGATGTGCATGTATACTATCGCGTTGATGTGTGCGTGTGTACGTGTGCGAGCACCTAACCACGAGATGTATCGAGAGTTTGGTTGTCGACAAAATGAGAAACTGTTACACACACACGCGCACACATTGTCCCCTGTGTAGTAGCAAGACTATCCAACACTCGAAACTTGCAAAGAGGATGTTTCGCTTTGCGCCAACTGAATTAGCTCTGGGTCAACCGTGAAGATACACTATAAGAGAAAGACACTGCTGCGGAATTGCAACGCAGTAGCCAGGCAGGAGGTGGCGAGGAGGAGGTAGCCGAGGCGGCCACCCAAACCGTCGTGTTTACGGATTCTCCGGACGATTCGTGTGGTCCAGCGAGGGTAAATATTTAAGAAGCGTCGAGTGCAGAATAAAGGAGTCGTCAAATTGTCTGTACAAAGATGTTGTTATGACCCGCTCCTCGGGCTACTGCTACTGCTGCTGCTGCTGCTTCTGCGACAAATTTCCGTCTCTGCTTGTATGCGCGCCATGTACAGCCCGTATAGTAAGCGAAATGTTTAAAAAACAATTTCGTGTAATAACGAATTGGTGTCTTCGCGCCTATATCGGTCTAAGCAAGAGAACGCACGCAAATGCCTACAAGGACTTGAGAGGACAAAGAAAAAAAGAATGCCAAAGCGTCGAATGGAATAAGTCTCGACTGCACGGCTGCAGTGTCGAGCGGGCCGCTGTCGTCTCACAGACGGATAAATGCTCATTTACGCGGAACGAGCGTACGGCCTCTGTGTATGCAATATGCATGTATATGTGTACGTGCAGACATCTATACAGAGCCTAGACTCGTGTGCGCGCGTTCGAGCTCGACGAGCAAAATAAGTTTCTATCTCGAGCGAGCGGCAAACTCTGATGCGTATAAATTGATACAAAACGTCTATTTGGCTTTGTGAATGAAAAGGCGTGGAGCACAGCTCAGCCGGCTGCACGACCGTTTGCACGTATATAGCATCGAGTCTCGCGCAGGGCCGTTTCTCTCCTCTTTCGACGTACTACACGACGGCGCGCGAGGCGAGACATATATTTACTGAGCTACTTAGAATGAATAATGGAAGCGAGCTCAGCCGTGTCTTATCTTTCGCGCGCCGCGTTATTTCAGTGCACGCGCGCTAATCAACGCGACAGCCTCGCTCTGCTGCTGCCTAAACATTCTTTACGCGCGGCGCACGGCTATTTCTTTCCGATTCCGTCCCTCCCCTAATTTTGCAGCTCTGAAATATCCTCGATTGTCCTTTGCAATTATAATAAACGCCGATGATTCGAGCGCTGATTAAACCTCCCTCGCAATTCTCTCAATTATTGACTGTGTATTGAATCGTTTAAATCGAAGGAGCATAAAAAACGTCGATGGCGTGGCCCCAGGAACAGAGAGAAGAAGCCAGAGAGCCGAGTTATTTAAATTTGTAATTTGATGCATTTTACTTGTTCGCTCGTTTCTGCAGCTGAGTAACTTCCTTATCGTCGAGGCGAATCGTTTAAGACGATTTTCCACTCTTCTACGCTATTTTTCATTTTTCCTAATTCAGCTGTAATTCTCATATACCAAAGACAAAAAAAGTAGTGAAAGCTCAAATACGAGCCAAATTTTTTTTTGGATACAGGGCTCGCGCAAGCCTCACTGATGACAAGAAATAACAGTACTAATATTCTTTCTAGCAGCGCGTTTCTTTTTCTCTGCGGCGACTCAAGATCCCTCAAGATAAAGAGGCTTTCTTTTATTCTCAAAGGGTACAAAAAAGCTCACTTACACATTCTCTCTCTTTCTCTCGCCCTAGCTTTCGTTTCGCTTCCCCTCCCATCCGCGTATACACGCACTGGCTTCTAGCTATTATATATATGTAGTAAGCAGCCCTTGTTTTCCTTAGCACGCGCGAAGAGAGATAGAGAGAGAGAGAGAGAGAGAGAGAGAGAGAGACGAGGAGGGCGGCTTGATTGCGACACGTACGCCAAGGGAATATATCCAACGCTCAAGCGACTCTTGTATTATGAGATGAGAATGTATGTGCGTCTGTGTGTGCATCCGTGTGTGTATGTGTGTTTTGCTGCGTACACCTTATATACGTTGTTTTTTCTTCGTACATTTATATGAGTCGCTAGGGTTTTTTTTCTCCCTTGATAGCTCGAGAGTATTTCATCTTCCTCTTTTTCCTCGACGCGGCAGTAGAAGCAGCAGCAGTAGCGGCAGTGGCAGTTTGAGAAATCGACAGTTTTATAACGCATCGGAAGCTGACCCGCATATATCCACGCAGCTTTCACGTCCTCTAGCAGCAACTCTTAATCTTTTCGGATCGCTCGTCCTGGAAATGGATATTACTTATACGGAGGAAATTTATTTGCTCCTCGGCTCGGTCACCCAAGAATAAATTTTCCTCCTCATAGCTGCTGCGACGAATTAACTTGGTACGCATATGAGAGCGACTGTTTTTCGCTCGATGACATAGTGCCGCATAATGTAACTGGCGCGAGGGGATAAGTGCTTAATCTCATTAGCCAAAGTGCAAAGTATTTGAGCGCGTCGATTTTGCCTTATGTATACACGCTATACGTACGAATGAACATTTAGTTTGGAGTGACTCGAATTTCGTTCGTATATTTACATCGAGGCTCGTCGTAAAAACTTTTGTATTATATCCCTCGTACATGCGACGTACCGAGAAACAGAGAGAGGGAGTACCTTTCCCGCCAGCATGTGTGTGTGTGTGTGTGTGTGTGTGTGTGTGTGTATAGTATGCGTGCGCTGTTGGAAGGATGGTGGCAAGTCAACTCGGTGTACATTTCGCTAATTGAGGAAAGATGTTTCAGAGTCAAACTTTTCATTCTTTTTTTTTTCTCTCGGCGCCTTAACGCAAAGTCAGCGCGATGAGCGGCACGACCGTGTGCACGCGCAGTAGGTATAACGCGCGATAAAAAGGAAACGGATAAAAAGTTGTTAGTCCAGGCGCGCTCTAGCGCACAGATTGCACGAGTCGAGTTTTTCTATTGAAAAAATTCTTGTTATTCGCTTTATCTGCCGTGCGTTTTTATCGCTTAAAGACCAAGTCGAAAGTTTCGGCACGAGCTTCCGTGCGTTATATTTACGATTGCGTTGCTCGTAGTTGCGTCGCTGTATACAAATGCGCTCGACGCGTACGTATTATCGTTCCTCATATAGCTATAAGCACAAGTGCATCGCTTGCAAGCGTATATATGCTGCGCAGAAAACAGCTGCAAGCAGCGATTCGATAAAATTTAACCCAGTCATACACCATTTGTTCTTTCGCCAGCTATATCCCATGTACAAAGTACAGGCCGTACGCAATTGCGAAAGGCAAAAGTTAACGTCGCGAGAGCCGCTCGTGTTATTCTATTATTTTATCCTCGCTCTATTGTTTAACGGGAATACAGATCGTTTCATTAAAAGTTTCGCTTGACACTGTGAAGCTGCGACGTTGCGTGTGCCGCGTGTGCAAGCACGCAAGCTCTGCTCTGCACTCGCGCTACAGGCCGCGCGCCTCGAAACATTAGTTTCGAACGTAATGCGAGGGGGGCGGCTTTCCCGCAAATGTTCCAAATTTTCATCGGACTTTGATGTATATACGAGTGGGTTTGGCTTTTCGGATATATATAAAGCAGCAAAAAGTTGGCTTGGCTCGTGCGCACACCGCGTGCATACGTGTTGGCGCGTATACTGTGGCACATCATCAAGGAGGGTGTGCGAGAAAAAACTTGGACAGCAGCAGCAGCAGCAGCAGCAGCAGCAGCAGTCGCACATAATATGCGTCGCGCAGCGGGACCAACCAGCGTGTTGACGCGACCATCACGAACAATACAACACATCACGTACGAAATCCGATATAAATTCGCGCGTGAAACGTACGAAAAGCGACTGCCAGGCAACGAGCCATACGTCATATTCGCCGTTCGGCTCGCCGCGCAAAAAAATATAAAACACTCGGGTTGTGCGCGCTTTGTGTGTGTGTGTGTGTGTGTTCTTTATATCCTTGATATATAAGAGTTCGTGGGCAGACTGAGAAAAAGCGGCTGCCGAGATGCAGGAGGAGGAGGAGATGCTGCTGGACGAGGAGGTGGAGGAGAAGAAAGAATGAAGCAACCCAAAAGGCACCCAGAGCAGCAGCAGCATATACACGTACATTATAATCCGCGGATGTGCCGCTACTCTCGGGCACAAGCCAAGTACAATAGTCTTCCTTCTTCATCGTGCTTATTATATTCGGAGGGTCATGCGCGCATTTCGGCTGCCGGTCAGGGCTTTTCTTTACTCGCTCTCTCGCTTGATATAGTCCCTGGCTATGATTAATGGTCATTTTCTTTTCTCGCAGCGCTACGTGAATTTTGCACGTCGGTCCTTGTTTATACTCTGCCTCGCGCTCGTTTCTCGCGTTTTTCCCCGTAGACTCTTTTCATGCCTTGGCCACTTGCCTCCATTTCTTTGTCGTTTATGTTGCTGCTACTGCCGTTGCTGCTGCATATCTTGGATATCGCCGGCCATTGACTCTTTTTATGTGAATACTACAAAACCACGCGGACCGTGTACAATCATCGTCCAAACGTGGATATATAATGCAACATTAGCATAATACAACGAGGCAAGCTTGATAGATCTGCTTCTTATTCCTTTGAGTAAGCACAAAGAATCTCCTTTATTTTTCTCTCTCTCTCTCGTTCTCTCTCAATTGCTCTCACGATGTATGGGATGATTTATGGGCACCTTGCTTGTCCAAACAAGTATTGAAATCAACTTATTTTTTGGCAATTGATTTTTTATCTCACACTATGGCTAAAGCAGAGAGTCAGCCCTTTTATCTATAGATAAGTATAATGCAAATTCCGAAATTCCTATATTCACATGACACCGTAAAATAAAGGTATTTAAATCAAAAAGAGCTTTTCAACTTCACCCCATAATCGCAAGCTCTGACGTTGCTAGACTAATATATATGGTATATAATTTATCGTTAAATCGAATACCTCTGCCTCTCATAAGCGATCCATAGCCCCGTTTTCCCATTAAATTAATTTTCCAATAATTTAATTAAAGGAGCTCGGTGCATCAATAACGTCGGCCATAATATTGAGAAATTTTTAGACACAATCCAGCAGGATACTCGCTGCCACGAGACCCTTTGTATCCTCAAAAGCACAGCAGCAAGTGTTTGCCAAGCCACTGCTGCTGGCCGTCAAAAAAGTGCCTGAATGCGAGTCATTGCTCGCGTATACGTGTCGTTCGGGGACCGCTGTCACTTGATTACACGTTGCGGCTGTGTCGACGTCCTTTATCCATGTATAAATAACTGTGTTTCGTTACAAACAAGAGCTACCGCTGCTTTGCGAATCTCTGCCGCTTTGGCCGTACCTCAAAGTGCATACATTGGCCGTCGAGGTCATGTGTGCATGCGATGTACACGCGCTCACGCACATGCACACACAGACACACTCGAGAGCTTTTATTCAACTCTCGAGGTCTGTAAATCCGCTTTAGCCTCTGCATACTCTATCTCTATCCGGCACTCTTTAGCTCCAGTGTTTCTCGGCTCCCTCTCTCATTTGTCTTTTAGCCCGTTGCACCAACGCCGCTGCCGAGCACGTGTGTGTGCTTTTCTCCCCCTACGCGTGCACACGCCCAGAGTCGCGATTTTTCTTCAGCTCTCGTCCTTTTTATCTGGCCACACGCGTGCGCTTTCACTTTTCTGCACTAATTCACCGGCGTGCGCGAGCGCAACCTCCCCTTGTGTGCAACTCGGCAATCATTTTCCTCGCCAGTGTTCACACACTCTCGAACTCGAGCCGAGGGCACGCGCCTACGCCTGAATTATTTTTACTTTTCCATCTTTTCCTTCTTTTCTATCTTGTGTACACAAGTTTCTGTTGGCTAGCTTCGAGCATAAAAGGGGTGCTTTCGAAAAATGGAGCTGTGCTGCTGCTACTGCTTCCCGTGTCGCTTCTTTTTGAATAATCGTTCTTAATTTTTCTCTCTCATTTTCTTTGGTATCCAAAGAACGAGAGCGAAAAAGCTAATTCAACTTTGTTAAAGAGGTATGTAAATGCGAGCGCACGAACCCCGCGCCGATACCTTAATTTTTTAATAAATCATCGTAGGATATTAACTCTCTTAGTTGTTCCCGACTTTAAATAAATAAGACTTTTTATTTAATCATTATTGCAATTTCTTGGTTTTTACTGCAGATAGAAGTTATTGATTAGTGAATATCGCAAAGCAATCGAACAGATGGATCAAGTAAATCAAAAGAAATATTACAGCAACTGTAATAAGGTTCGCAGCACAAAGGATTTTAGGGGACAAATATTTTATTCGCGTCCGCTAACACGGTTCAAAATGGAATTTTTCTCGAAAGTTATATTGCTACGGAAGCTATCGCGTGGCGCCGTCGAGCTATATAACGGACTTGAATGAAGCGCGCGTGGCTATAGCCTCGCTGATCCGGATTCTCGTCTTCACCGCAATCTCGAGCTTTGACAAGGATCGCTCGATCGTATGTGAAGCCACGCACGCGGAGCAGCGTCCTATCCTCTCGAGCGCCGCCGGGGGCGCGAAAATCCTGTGGAAATGAAAACTCACCGTCGTCTGACCCTGTGATGCCAGCATTTCGTGTGTATAGTGTGCTGCTATTCGTCGGAAATAAATCGCCGTTAAAACTTCTTCGACGATCCTTCATGCTCTACGCAAGCTCGGGCGAACATTGCGAAAAGCTTCGAAAATACTTCGTTTCCAGTCTTATGAACGCTAGCTCAGCCACGATTATCTTATTTTTCTCTTCTTTTTTGTTGAATGGATAGTAAAAGTGTTAACATTTAATAATAAGGACGATTTTCTGTTCGCATGAAAAATCTGATATTTTTAATATCATACAAGTCTCCGAATTTCATTAAAGTTTTTGGGGCAGTCTATCATTCTATTTCAGAGACCTGTACTTGGTATTTTTTTGAAGTGCATGCTTATTACGAAAATTTCAGAAAAAACAGAATCCAAAGTTATCAGTAGCTTGCGACTATGGAAAGAAACATGAAAATCTAATCAAGTTCGTTTGATATATCTCAAGAACTGCTGTTATAAGCCTTCAAGCGTGTCTAACAGCAACATAAAAGTCCATGAGCATCACTACGTGAAAAAATCACCGAAAAAAGCAAAAATACCCTTATCAAACCAGAAATGAGGAAAAACATCGAATTTAAGTCTTCAAAAAAGGCGATTGAAAAATGTTCGTAAAATTTGAGAGCATGTATAAAATGAAAAACAAAATTTTTCAAGCCAGCAGAAAAAAATTGTTTTGGTCATTCGATTTGACAGAGAATCGGACATGTGCATAGAGAAAATACGAGAGCAAAAACGAGGGAAAACTCATAAGTACGAGTTTTTTCGCATTGAAAGTCAAGCTCTTTAATCCATGGGTTATAGGTAGCTAGTATATATAAGTGTAGAGTTTCGCGAGCACGTTGTCTCTGTGTGTTGCGCGCCTTGCTTTATGTACCATATCCACAGAACGCCCCCTAACGAAATGCCCGGGAGCGCTGTGCATTTTTAATCTGTAACCTGTCTCGCTTTGGCTTTTTTCGGCGCTGCTCGGGGATCCTTGGGCCATTGTTATTCACGTATACGCTTTAGCTTCCTTCATATTTTTATTTTCGCCTCGCTCTTCCTCTCGCGACGTACTAATATTTACAGCTGGCTCCGTGCGCGCTTGTGTACCCGTGCATATACGTATCGTTCGTATTTAATATATCAAACGAACATAAGATTACCCTTTTTTGTCCGCGTGTGCGGTACATCATGCTGAAATTAGTAAGCCAGCAGTGGCAGTGTAGCAGCAGGGGGTGGGTCCTGAGCTACTTTTTTGCCCGGCAATTTTTGCTCTCGTATATCAAATGGTCGGGAGCTCTTTAAATCTAGCTCGGAGCTCTAATTTTTCTCGTTCTGCTGCTTTGTCGAGCGTTGCGCTCATGGCTCCAGCTGCTTTTTTGGCCTTCTGCAGCGGAGCAGTTCTCGGCTGCGCGCGTACGCAACATTTTCTCAATTTTTCACAGCTCTCTCTCCGGACGAACAATGTAGAACGCGAGCGAGAGCGAGCTTGGCGCTGCATTGTTTTTAGATTTTCGATGGCTCCTACGCGGCACACAACACCGCCTGCGTAATTGTTCTTGCATCTGTCGGAGCGTCGTCTTTTTCCACTATCTTGGCTGTTTCTTGCTATAACGCGCACGAGCACCTGCATTCAGCTCTTCGAGTCACTTGACTCGTTTCTCGCGTATAGTCATATGCGTCGTGCACGTTTCATTTCCAGCCTGACGCCCTGAGCATCGAGTGTATATATACGATTTGCAGCGCAGTGCCACATCTTCTCGTTCAACTCCTGCCGCTCTTTTTCACGCGCTCTCGATCTCTTTGTCCGTAGATTATATATCCTATGCCAAGAGAGCCGAGCGCCGAGTGAGCATCCTTGCATATAAGAGCTATTGTGATCGCGACTGTCGAGCAGTATATCTATGTATATATGCATGCAGAGTTCAAAAAGTAACATCTTTGTGAGCTACTGACTCTGCACCACTGTATACAAATATATGAGATATATAGTAGCTTCTGCTGCTGCTGCTTGGCAGACGCGAGTTGCGGTTGCTCATCTTTTTCGAGACAGGCGCACGATCAACCCTTCACGTTTCGTGCTGCGCACTATTCACATAATTACGAGAGCTCGAGAAAAAAGAAAATATATAATGATGCAACTTCAATGGCAAGCGCAGGGGCCTCAATATTCGCTTGAAATTTTGGAAATTCAAGTTGATGATGAGCTGCACCGTACGTATACGTAAGATATAACTGCCCGATACTTTAGCCTCGACGCTCGAAATATGCAATTTTATTGTTTGGAGCGCGTCATCACGGTCAGGGAGTATAAAGAGAGGGTCTGGCGTGCGTATATATATATATATATATATATATATATATATATATATCTGGCCTTGATTACAAGCAAATTATTAGCCATTACAGCACGCGGAGAAAGAGAGTCAGTTTATAGTCCCCGCAACACTGGGCGCATTTATATATCATCTTCTCTACAAGTTAACCCTTTCTGCTGCTGCTGCTGCTGCTCACTGCTTCCTTATTTCTCATTTCGGCAGTCTAAAATGGGCAAATAATAATTCTCGCTTCGTGCGTCCCTCTCTCATTCGCTTGCGCAACTCTTCTTTCGCGCGCGCGTATAAAAGCAGGATTGCCCCTCGTGCAAGGAACTGGCCTTTATATATATTATATATAGCCCGAGTTTTACTCGGCTGCGCGTCGCGTCACGTATAGCGCACGGTACCTTTAACACAATTGCGCTTTCTTCAGTTCACGTACATAACGGTGGCATTTCGCTGCTTGTACGGCCGTAGCGTCGTGTAATTTCACAAGAAACAGAGAGAGAGAGAGAGAGAGAAAGGCCATCCTTTCTGTCGCGTCGTCATTATATTGCCGGAATGATACGATATGCCGTTATCACGTGTATAGTCTTTAGAGCGCCACTGATATAGCCTCGGCAAAAGGATGTCGTGTATATACAGCCGAGTCAAGCTAGTGATTATCTTCCTTGTCTTTATTAATTTTTTCTTAATTTCGCTCGTCGCTGATAGTCTGGTGCAGTGCAGCGATGATTGTCGTCGTCGTCGTGGCGCAGGAACGCGGCTCACTTGCTGCTCCGCAGCAGCAGCTGCAAAAAAGGACAAATTATTAAAAAGCAATGTACTATGATATCGAGAGAAAGCGAGCGAGTTGGAGCGAGAGAGAGAGAGAGAGAAAAGTGTATGAAGCGATGAGTCGAGCTCACTGGAATTGACTTTACTTTTTTCTTCTTTTTGCTCCACCTTCCTCACATAATTGCGCCTCGATCGTTTCGCGCGCAAGTACGCGGAGCACCGCAGTGTACCCATACACGAGTGTATTACATATACCCAATATACACACATGCGCGACCACATGGAATATTTTCATAATAATTGTTTTTTATCCCTTTTTCTCATCTTTGTGACCGAGTTGGAGCTGCTACTCCAACAGTACGGCTATATACGCGTACAGCGTTCGGCACGCAGCGCGCTTAATTTGATTTTCCATGCCTTTTATACATCCAACTCCTATAATATTCCCCGCGTGCATTTAGTGTAATTACATTAGGTGGTTCGATCGAGGACAGCGTGTAGTAACGTTTTATTGCGCATCGACGCGATCGCCCCATTGCCAAGTTTCATCTCGGTGAGTAATCGTCGTCTGTGCTCCATGTTATGTGAAAATAATATATAAACGCGCGTGCAAAAGGGAAAATGAGATAAAAAGTTGGTGCGCTGGCGTTGGTGGAGGTGGCACATATATACACATATTCGTACGAATGCAGCTTGAGTTTATTAAAATAAACAGTCGAGGTGATGATATATAGAACATCACAGGGGAGCACTGCGGAAAGTCCTAAAATTAATTTCCGCAAGTTAACTTGTCACGTGCGCGCGCGTGTGTGTGTGTGTGTCTGTGTTACCTTGTGCAGTATAGCAAAGGTAAAGTTTACGTGTATGGTGTATACGTGTGTGTATGAAATTTCATATGCATATACCTATAATAGTATAAATCAGAGATCGCATTGCGATAGCAAAGTTTTCCCGGGGAATTTGTCGTTGCTTTTGAGGTTTTACCAGGCGCCCGAATGAACGATCGCTCAACAAGCTACTTGCAACTTTTCCACCCGCTCCGCTATACACCGCCTTATTCGCCTAGATGTACGCTTAATGCCAAGAGTTTACGACTGCGGTATGAAATTTTAGCTGCGGCGGGACGTACTATGGCTGGCACAGTGGCTGTTGCTGATACTTGGCTGGCAATTGGTAAATAGCTCGTTCGAGCTCTTGTCGAACTTGCGAACGCGGGATAAAGCGAGTTAATACCACTTCTGTGTATCGATTCGTCGGCTATCCCTGCAGCAGCTCTAAGCACTTAATTAACTCTCTATTCGATCAAGCTGCAGCTCAAACACGTGTAGCAATGCCACCCTTGGACCTATATGTTATACCGACTGCAACGAGCTTGCTCCGTGCTCGCTACTCTTCTATCTTTGTTGACGAAATGCGCTTCGCCTAATCGCTTTTCCAAGCTAGCCTCTCTTTCAACTAGCTGCAACTACTTGGCATCGCTTAATTTTTCTTCGCTCTAGCTTCATCGTTCTTGCTTTTTCTTTTCTCTCTTTCTGCTACGCCATGCATCCTGGCATTACTTGATGATGCTATTTTTTACCTCAACTTGTTTAGTCATTCATTTCCGGTAATTATTCAAGTTTCTGCAATTCGCGCGCTTGTAATGCACAATTGCTTGGCAAACCAACTTACAAGGAAGAAAATTAATGCTCTCGATCCCTCCCGACAAGAAATATAATCCGTAATACCTTAGCATATCCTCGGCTCGCTAGCTCAATGTTTTCGTTAATAAGACTGGACATTGACTAATACGATGTCGCTCTAACCAACGTATTAGTTTTACTACGACAGTATCGAGCGCCTTGATTTCTCGATTTATATAGGTACATCGTCCGAAGGGTGAATTTTTGATCGAGCCGTACGGCAATCGAGGAGCAGGCAACATATGTATGTATATTTAAGCCCGCTAGCTCGGATATTTAGTCGTGGAGCTATCGATACAGAGGAGACAAGACACGGGGCTACGCGAGAATTCGGGATGATTGTATCGAGCGCCAGTGTTGACACAGTTGACATTTTCACTTGACGGCTCGATCTTTCCTTTATCTACATGTTTTATACAAATCGATACATGGGTCTGCAACACAGGCATACACGCAGAGAATGAAGCGAATAAAGTAAGACGAGCTCGGAGTCGAGCGAAAATATTTATACAGCTCTGTAGGCCTCTGGGAGCGTGCGGCGGGGCTACACACATTACGCCACATACATAATGGATTCTTCTTGGCGCACAAAACACGATGAAACCAGCATTAGTTTGTTCCTTGCGCTCGTGTATAAATAACGTTGCAGCTCGTATTTATATAGCAGAGCTAAACACCATACAAAAATACGTAGTGCAGGCGTTGCAGCGGTAGTCGTGCGCGCGCCCTTTGCACCCAAAGAGCCAGAGACAAGGAGGAGGAGCGGCGGCGGCGGTGGCAGAAACAGCGTAGTACGCAGCGACGATTGCCGTTGTGGGTGGTGTGAAAATAGCGCCTGTACTCGCGCGCGCGGAGCTTCAGAAAAAAAGTGAATAAAAAGACCGACGAGAATAAGAGTCAGCCGGTCGATCAATCTTGCTCTTTCCCTCTCGCTCGCTCGGCTAGGAGCTCTTCTTTTCTCTTTCGCTACCTCGTGCTATGTTTTTCTTTTTTCCAACAGATCCGGCTTTCTCATCGCGCTTCAATTAGCTCCCGAGAGAGAGAGAGAGAGAGAGAGAGAGAGAGAGAGAGAAAGAAAGAAAGAAAGAAAGAGAGAAAGAGAGAGAGAAGGTACAAGACGCGCGGCTCCTATCGAATCTTTTGTCGTTCAGGATTACTTGTGGTATACACAAATGCTCCTATACAACGAAACAAGCTTATTACACGTGCGTCTTATGATATATAGCTGGTCAAAGTGAGAGGCAGCTTATTTAGTCTCTTATACATGTGCGAGTGTGTTATAGCTATACACATTATACGCGAGGACGCATTGTAGTAGTGCTATAGAGAGCTCGAAGAAATGAATCTCCGCTGCTGTATGCGCTCCTTTTTTTCTTCCTTCGTTCCAATTCGCTTACATCTCGAGTTCCCTCGAGTGGGGAGGGAATAGACGGTGGCGGCGGCTCGGCAATCATGATCGTTATGATGATGATGATGATGCCGACGAAGACGAGGAATTCGAGTCAGTCGAGCGCTCGCGCCTCAGCCGGTCTCCCAAATGTAGAGCCTCATCAGTTCGAGTCCGAACGCTCGACAAGAACGTCCGCGCGCGCTTACACGGCGTTTCGGAGCGTACGCGACACTCTTGGCATGTATCTGTTCGGGCCAAAGCGCGACTATTGCCCAGTGTTTTTCTATGCGAGTGCGTGCGTGCGTTAATGTGTGTCGTAGTGTTTTCATACATATAGATAAATATAAAAAGCCTGCAGGCGTGGTATTCCATACGAATGCTGAGTGAAGTGACGTTAAAAGATACGAGTGCTCGTATGCGTGCAGTGTGTACCTTGCCCGGCTACTTAGTGCGATGCCGCCGAGGAAATAGACAAGTGCTGATGATCGAGACGCTGCGCGTGCGACGACGAGGTACTACACCATACAGGCGCCGTTTGCGCGTGTCTAACTTTTTTCTTTTCTTCGACCCAGGCCCTCGAGAAACATATGTGCATGGGCGACACGTTCGAGGATTATCTGTGTTTTTCCTCCTTTTTTCTACGATATATTTGCTCCACGCTCCAAGACACTGATCCTCTCCTGCTTTTTTACATTATACTCCTCGGTGATATTTGCATTTGATATGTGAGTGTGCAACGTGTGTGTGCGTGTGTGTGTGTGTGCAAGAGCGCGCAGTCTGTGACAGGGGCTCGAGCGGAAATATGTGCACGAGCTGCGACACGATGAGACGACATATTTCATCGACTAAATTTTATATAGACTCGATTAGAACTACGTATATGTATATATCGAAGCGCATCGAGTTAATACAGAGCGTATATGCACACAGGCGCGATCTATGCTCATTGCCGCGAGTGATTTCCTGCACGAGCGAATCTGTTTCACACAGCACTATCGTTAAAATCGCGAGAGAATTTTGTCTGCGGATCGTATTTGTATGTAAGAGAAGCGCAGAGGAGAAGCGAGTGAAAGAGAGAAAAAAATCGATATTGACGGGTGCAGGCATGAGCTATAGATGCACTCGTTCGTATGGATTTCTTTTTAATATTTACGGCGCATACGCTGGCCGTATTGTATTATGTGCTTCATGTAAATAATGTATATATATTCGTATATATTATACGCCGAAGCTCATCTCGTTGCGCTATTCATACGCTGATGTTTTTATGCTCATCATTTTCGACTAACGAGATTTATCTCGATGACGATTACGAGCGCGTATTATATATAAATATATATATATATGTATATGGGCGCGCTTGTAGCAGGCCTGGAGCGGCATAAAACGATGATTTATGTTTTTCGCGTTTTGTGCGTGCAGCAAAAGCAGCAGCCAGCACAGCAACAGTCGCCGTAGGACGCTATAACTCCAGGAGGAATGCCAACTTATATAGATGCGCTTGCTCACCTAAGGGCACTCCTGCCTTGACTCGCCGCGCGTATATACAGAAAGAGCTTCGGCCGGCAAAAAATGTAACGTATGTTCCGCGTCGCACGCAGCAATCACCTATAGTACGATATCGATTTGTCAGCTCTGCGGCTGCGAGCCAATATAATGGAATAATCAGTTGTTCGATGATTTTTCCAACAGTGGGACTGCAGCGTAGACACTTTTCTCGTTTCACGCATAGCTCTATACATGGGATGGAAAACGCCACAGAAAAGGTCAAGTCGAGCCAATGCTTTAGCGCATGTTATTTTAACGACGATAACGACGAGGTGGAGGAGGACCGCGACGATGATAATTATTGCGTCGTATGATGAGTCGTCACCAGAAGCCTACCCGAAAATCCCTTTCAACTCGTAAACTCGTCACTCGGCTGTTCCAAGGGGCATCGGCACACTCGGCACAGCAGAAAGTCGGGGAACGCGAGCAATTTCGAGCCACTCGAAACGATTAAATTTCAATATCGCGTCGTAATTATCCACGCGCGTGCGTGCACGGCATGGAGCGCACGAGACAGATGGCTCGGCGAAAAAGGATTGTCGTCGGGTGCAATGGTGATGGTGGCGGTGGTGGCGCGCTCATTCAAAAGTCATAAAAGCCAGGCAGCAGCAGATCGGGCACACTGCGGATTCCAGCACGAGTCCCTCTAATCAATCTCGGCAACAACTCCCTCGACGTATTACACGTCGGAACCGAGAGACAGAGATGGAACTGCGAGCTGCAAAAGGGCTGCGGGAGCACAAGGGCCGCACAACGGGTAGAAGGGGACAAATTAATATATCATCGATATAAGCATTTGGCTTGGTGCGTGCGAGCCGAGAGATTACACGTAGCAGTAGCATAACAGCCTAGAGCCAGACCAGGCTGCAAACCTTGTGTACGTTATGAACTGTAGAGATCGCACGCGAGGATAAAGCTCTCGGGCTCGAGCCAGGCGCACGACCATATTCAAAGTTGAATCCGTCCGAAGGCTCACGTGCGCGTATATTGTGCATCTGCGAACATTTGTACCAAGTCTCGCTCGAATTTATATGGAAAATCCGGGAAAGTTATAGGGGCTGGTCATTGCGGCACGACTGCTGCTAGCCCAGGATTGCGCCGCTCGCAGAGAGAGACTGGATAGCGAGTTTATACTTGCGCGTGCAGAGCAGAGGGCGAGGAGTCACGCTTCGTATCAAAGTTGCCCTCCCGCGTCGCGCCTGGACCACCTCCTCCCTCTACTTATACGTATATATATACGCAAAAGACAAACGCCATCACGTACAAAACTGAATCGCGCACGTGTATACGTAGGTAATGGAGACAACTGGACGACTGTGCTTTAGCTTGGCGTGTAACCCCTTGAACCCGCAGCACGAGACGAGTCCGTGTACGGAGCGCTTTATATTTCAGCGATGGGCTAAACTTTCGAGCCATGTGCTTTTCTATCTCGCCCACTCGCTACTGCAAAAGCTCCCCTCTCTCGTACCGCGTACGCCACACCGAGTCGAGCGCCTGCACTCTGTATTGTATGTGTACACACTTATACACTTGAACACATGGAGAGTCGCAGCGACAGCAGCAGCAGCTCTACCGTAGCTTTCTCTCGCTCTATGCCCTTTACTCTCTACTCTTTATGAATATAATTATCTCTTGATGGCGCGAGCCTTAATTAGATTCCCTCTGTGTACGTACGCGTGTATATAGCGTTGCATTACCAGCGAGGAATTACGAGGTTTGCCACTGACAAGAGAGCACGCTGTGCAGCTGCCGGGGTGCGAACGCGCCGGAATGCGGCATTGTGTCCTTTCGCGCCTGCATCACCTCCAGAAGAATTGCCTCGTAAAGCTTATGGCTGCACCTGAAGCCTGTGCAGTCGGCCGATAATACGTGCGCGGCTGCCCGATCATCCGTCCTCTCCAAAGTCCTCGATTCATGACCGAGATAACATTGATTTTTGCTCTCTCGTATTGTTAGCCAAGAGAGATCGTGAGCGAAGCTTCGCATCGCGCCTAATATTCACGACAGAAATATTATCTCGTAATGACGCGTAATTTCCGACTCGTTTATGTATATTCGAGAGAAGCTGCGACTAGTTTTCGTTTACGCATTCAGAAGCGACGCGAGATCGTATCTAATGTGCGATTTCTCCCCGCGGGCAGTAGCAGAAGTAGCAACAACGGCAAACCTGTTTAGTCGATCATGGCTATACGCGTATGCTGATGCATACGTGCGTGGAGGATTACAGCGTGATTGATTGGCCATATTTAAACTGGCGGGTAGTAAAAAAATCAACGCGCTCGCGCACACGCCTCTCGAAATCCCAAATTTATTTAATTCAACGATGTCGCGTGGTATCGTATTACGGTGCGCACGACGTCGCGACACCACCACCAGCGTACGACAAAAAAAAACAGAAAAAAGCCAAAAGCAGGCTAAAATATTATAAATCACAATTATTATCGCGCGCGCGCGTGTGTGTGCACAAGTCGCAAAATTAATAGGCATTTCATGATAATTTTTCCGGCTCTGTGGCCATATCCTCGGACTTTGAAAATTCCAGCGTGGTTTTATACGCATTCATCCGCGCGAAGAAGTCCGATGATTTATGTCGATATAACGCTGATGCAGTGCAATAAATTTTCCTTCCGCGGCTGTTGGTATTTTCACTTTATATAGCTGTGGTATACGTATATAAGCTTCGCATAGGTGCACCAACTACTGGTCTTAACTTTAGCCGCGCGCGTTATACGCATCGAAAAGAAAACTAGCGCGAGTGCTTTGAGCTTTGACCGTGCGCTGCTGATTCTAACGCGGATATTGCGATAGTAGCCAAGCGATTCGCATTCCGATGCGTCAAGAGCGCACTCGACCATTATAATGCAATCGTTCGATAAAAATGAGAATATACATCGACGACGAAGACGAAAGTCTATAAAATTGTATCAATTCGCAGCAGCTTATGTATTCTCTGTCCATCAATCCAACAAATAGCAAATACTCTGAAATTAATAATACGCTATATCCCACGAATTCTCAGCCTGTTTTTCCGGAGAAGCTACGTGACAGTCTTGCAACAGACACGTTTTTGCGCTTATATCAATACCTTCCAAGAATACGCTCATTTTATACAGCAATAGTGTAGTGAGACAGTTGGGAGCGAGGCGAATTTAGCAACAAAAGACACGTATATAATAGCGACTAACGAGTCCCGTTGTTCTCTGAATGTTTCAGGATAGTAGCAGCTGAAACGGCTAGGAGGCCGCGCCGCATGTGGAATGGCGGATCTCGGGCAATCGCTGCCAGCCGGCAGAACGGCCGGCAAGACAGGCAGAAAGAATGGCTCGGTGTCGGCGCTGCTGCTCGCGAGCTTACTACTGGTGCTGCGAGTTCCGGACGCCCGGGCGGGCCTCTGCCCGTCGATATGCAAGTGCGATGACGATACGCTGAGCAGCAGCTGCGCCTACGCCGGCCTGGACATCGTGCCGATACAGCTGAATCCGGGCCTGCGCCAGTTGGACCTGTCGGGCAATCGCATCAGCAGCCTGCACCGGACCTTCGACTTTTACGGCAATCTGGCGAGTCTGGACCTGTCGAGCAACCTCGTGCACACCCTGGGCGCCAACAATTTCCAGTCCAACGGTCACATGGTTTCGCTGAATTTGAGCAGCAACGCCCTCAGCACCCTGGCTAAAAATGCCCTGCACGGCCTGAAGATGCTGCGCGAACTCGATCTGTCCTCGAACAACATAAGCGACCTCGATCCGCAGGCCTTTCGCTATACGACCGAGCTCGAGCGTCTCGACCTGAGCGGCAACTCGCTCACGAGCCTTCCCGACGATCTACTGAGGAATCTGCACAAAATTCGTGTGCTCGCGCTCAAGGGTAACTCCCTGCTGGAGGTGCCTTCGCCCAACCTGGCCCTCGCGCCCAGCCTCGAGTTTTTGGATCTGTCGGACAACCTGATCCAGGAGCTGGGCGGCTCCGTGGCGGTGCCTTCTCTACCGGCCCTCGCCACGCTGAGCTTGGCCAACAACGTGCTGAGAAGCCTCGCCGACGACTCGTTCGAACGTCTGCCCGGCTTGAGGAGTCTCGACCTGTCGGGCAACAATCTTACCTACGTGCCGACCGGGGCCCTGGCGCGGCTCGCTGTTCTCGACACTCTGCTGCTCACTCGCAACCCACTGGGTGGGCTGCGCGATCTGGCCTTCCGGAGTCTCTTCGAGCTACGCAGGCTCGAGCTCGAGGACTGCTCCATCAACTTCGTGGAGGCGCGAGCTTTCGCGGACAACGTCAACCTCGAGAGGATCTCCTTGGACGGAAATCGGGAGCTGAACGAGCTACCGGCTCGCGTGCTCTACGCCGCAGGCAATCTCAGGTTTGTGTTTGCATAGTTTATAACGCATTTAACGACCAACGTTCGACCCAAACCATACCCATATCGACCCTCGCGCCATCGGCCCGTGTATTATGAACCGTGGAATTATTAAAGCATTGAAATTGCGTCGAGCTTATCGTCGTGCCGCTGGATTTGAAGAATATAAGCTCTCTCTCGTCTCTCCTCTCATTGTGATTTGCGTGCGCTTTGTTACGAACCGGTGCGCGACTGCGTGTATATTATTTACGATCGAGGGAACGAGGCGGGTATGCTCGCTCATTGACTTTTTCAACCAAAAGAAACATCGCTCAAAGCTCGAACCCTCGCGCAAAAATATTCGAGTGTACAAACAATACAAAAAATGTTATATTAATTTTTCGGAAAAGTTGAAGCTACGGCAGCAGCTACAGAAGAAGAAGAAGAAGTCTAATCTAGAGGATTTTCTTCTTTCGTGATATTTATGAAAATGTTATTAAATTTGTGTATGAGCTCTTTGCCGCCCATGCGCAACTCTCGTGAGCATACACACCCATACGGATTTTTTCGGCTAAGTCGGTGCGCGTATACGCAGCAGAGGCAACATGAAAAATATTACACAGAAGCCTCAAGGGACGACATTGCGCACACTTGTGTCTCTGTTCTTGTGCGCCTTCGAGTCTAGGATATAATATGCGCCGTGCCTCGTACTCTAAATCCTCATTTTTTGCCTCCCGCGTGCTTACACGTTATTCATATTATTATACGATATACATTATAATAATAACTCGAGTTTTGAACAAATTTGCATGTGTACATGCGAGCGAGCGCGCGAATTTGAAATGAGACTTGATCTCTTTTTCCTTTTAATCTCTCTTACTCTACTGAATTAAACTTCATCGTATACGATTCGTTTGATGAAACAAGCGATGGGAACGATGGCGTAAGCGAAATAAGAAGGAAAAAAACAATATTTTTTCCAATATTCATCTCCTCGAGCCTCGCAACTCGATGGAGTTTCTGTGTAACGCTCGGATTCTATCGGCGCGCCTACGTACAGCCGGCAAAGCAGTTCTATACACGTAACATATACGTATATAACGCGAGAGCGAGGCAGCGCTTCAGCAATGCGTTGAAATCGAAATTCATAATCCTTGGCACCCCCCGCGTACTCGAGCGCGCGCCTGCATCGGCAGCTACATAAGCTGCGCAGCAGCCTATATGCATGGATAAATTTGCTCGCGCGCAGTGCATAAAAAAATCAGCAACAACTCGGAGCATTTTCAACATGGCGTGTGTATAGCATAATGCAGACGGCTCGGGCGCGATCGCACGTATAAGCTCGAGCGGCGCAGCTGCAGTAACAGCATCCGGAGTGTCGCGTCGATTAAAACGGACAAATGGAAAAATCGCGTTTTCGAAAAAAAGCCGTAGCTGAAAGCGAGAGAGAGAGAGAGAGAGAGAGAGAGAGAGAGAGAGAGAAAGAAGCGCAACGCAGGCATAAAGCTCGCGAGTTTCGAAAGCTGTACGTACGACAGGCAGTTGTAGCTGCGCACGCGTGCGGAGCAACGAGGCGCTCGGTCTAGCGTGATGGTAAACGCGCCTACGCCCGCGCACCAGCACAGCTTCAATCAGAGAGCGATAAATTACGACTACTGCGCACGTGAGAGCTTTTTAGGCTCGCTTAGCTTTGTCTCGTCCGCCGATGCTAGTGCTTCTGATGCTGCTGCTGCTGTTTTACTGCAGCCATCTCCATTTATTTGTCTATATATATATATACACGCACACACACGCACGCACACACAAATACACAATAGGTATATATATATATATTGTCTGTGTGTACATAAAGGGTGCCGTTACCACTGCTTGCCGCTCACTCTCTGTTTTTCGCTAAATTTACCAGGTTGGCCGGCTCCTCCCGTTCTTTCTCTCTCTCCTCTTGCGCTCTCGCTTCTTTTAACGGCGTAGATTCATTCTACGCTCTTTCATGGTGCTATATGGCGGAGAGAAGCGAGGATTTTCTCGGAATCTCTTTTAGCCGCTAGCAGTATAAAGTGATGAGCTTTTTTGGCTTTATATATACCTATAGGTAGACGTATACGCGCGCAATAGCAGTATAACAGCTCGTGCAGTATAGCAGTATAGCAGCAGAGCAGTACAGCAGGAGCATATAGAGCAATGGTGGCATATATAGAGAAGAGTAGCAGCGGAGGGCTCTTCTCGTTTTTAATTTCGAGCTTTTTTCGCGGTTCTCGACGTTAAAACGCGCGCCTGTATCGCACAGCTGCCTGTAATGAAAAATAATTTTGCACCTCTCATTTGGACACGTGATTACGCAGTTTTTTTCCTCTCCTCCTCTCTCGCTCTTTTTCTGCTTGCTAATGCAAGCGAGCGAGTCTGCCTGCTCGCGCATTTCGACGACGATGCTAGCCGCTGCAGCGAAGCGGCAACTCGTCAAACACACGCACGAGTACCAAAACGCGCAGTGTATGCACGTGTGTGTGTGTGTGTGTGTGTGTGTATACACTGTACACGAGTGAGAGAGAGAGCATTTTTCGACTCACAGCGCTTGAAATCACGAATGTTAAAGTGACTAGCGCAGCTGAAAATTCAGTCGAGCACGCGGGGCCCTTATACCGGTAGCTCTCGCGCGCGCCCGCTCCTCTGCTGCATAGCTCGTCGGCCACTCCATAATTCAGCCCGCGCGCGCAACCGGCTATCGCTGTCTCTGTTTATTTCTCTCGTTCAGTCGCTCGTATCAAACTGCGTACACGCGCTCGAGCCTCTACACACACGCACACGCATACACACGCGCACATCGAGTAATCTAATAACGTCGCTTACAAGCCACTGCTCGCCGGGTCCACTCGCACGAGGCAGCGGCTACGTGCATTTAAGCGCGCACGCAGCATAATGCAAATGACTAATACACGCACAGGCAGTGTGCCTAGGCATATATATATATATGCGTTATGTGCGTGCCTGCTCGAGACAAGCGCAATGACAGGATGGGTCTATAGATACCATGCGTAAGCGCGTATGTGCAGCTAGCAGCTCCTGTGTACATGGACTGTTTTAATATAAAACAGAGCTGCGAAATCCTTTGGCTTCGCCGCTGCGCTATGGTCCGAGTGCTCTGGCGAAAGCGAATATAGCACCGCAGCTTTTATTGCTAAAACGGCTTTTCCGCGCTGGGATTAGCCGATTTATGCTCGCTTATGTGCCCCATTAGATATATATTTATTTTCGAATATACGTTTATGAAAAAATCATCGCAGATCCCATTTTTATTTTCACGACCACCGAAATCTCGCTCTTTTATTCATTTACTAGGGGCGGACATATACGTATAGCGCGAGGGTATACAAAGAACGCACCCGAATATGATCTTCTGAAAGCTGGTTCATCTATCTCGTTAGCTTTTTTCCATTACATGAGTGACGAGGACAAGCTATTTCGCACAGTCTCATTGTTTTTTATTTCTATCGCGATGACACTATATACATTCGTGGGGCTAAGGTAATTGGAAAAAATTTGTTTTTTTCTTTTTTTTTTGACTCATACTCTTCACACGAGCTTTCGTGTTTTTATACGCACATATCCCAGCTCTTACATCATACTTTCCGAATCATATACGTACTGCGTGTGTATGTGTGTGTGTGTGTGTACGCAGTGCGCCCGTCGTACAGTATGCACGACATAAAATGCAGTGGAAAATCCTCGGCATTATTTTACGTGTCGAGAATGCGCACGTCCCGCTCTATATGTGCTCTCCTCTCTAAAAGGACTCGAGGCGAAATGCAATTTGTTCTAATAAACACGCTGGCCCGGAGACAGAACTGTATCACGCATAAAATATTGTCTATCCAAACTGGAGTGGAATTTTCATGCTCCACGCACGACTGCACTATGCGCTGCGCACTGCTACTCGCTATACGTTTATATAGAGATAACGAGAGAAACAGAAAAAGAGAAAACGAGAGAGAAAAACTATGACGCTTCACGTTGAAAAGAAGCAACGGTACTCGTAGAGCTTGTGGCCTCCATAAATGTACTATCTTATATACTACTTACTTATACATTATATGTATACCCGCCTAGGCACTGAAATATGAAATACAATAGGACTACGTAGAAAATTGAAAAATTTTAACACCTATCCATGATCGCGGCTGCTTTATTGAATCATGATGACACTTTGGAGATCATAGCAATGAATCTCGACTTAATCGGATGGCTCAATGTTTTTC
This sequence comes from Trichogramma evanescens, assembly GCA_902732785.1. Lineage (NCBI taxonomy): Eukaryota > Metazoa > Arthropoda > Insecta > Hymenoptera > Trichogrammatidae > Trichogramma > Trichogramma evanescens. The sequence continues at coordinate 32,194 of CACVKI010138410.1, read as the reverse complement.
AAGAAGATCATAATTACCATGGATCTCTTAAAATTCACAACAAGATTCAATTAAGCAGATCGCGAGTTAAAATGTCCGATGACTATTCATTCAAGCCCGAAATGTGAAACTTTCACTTTAGACAAAAGCAGAATTCCAATGAGCCGTCGTTACAACTAACTCGTACTGATATTTAAATGAATGATTTATGTAATTTTAATGTACTTTCGCAGGTGGGTCTCTCTGCGACGCTGCAGCCTAGGCTCGCTTCAGCCGACGCAGTTCCCGGTAGACGGCCTACAGACTCTGCGCGTGGGCGGCAATCCGCTCATGTGCAACTGCTCGGTGCACTGGCTCTGGAACGTACTGCGGGACGAGGAGCAGCGCCGCAACCTGTCGGACGGTGGCTCGCGCCTCGAGATCGACAGCGCCGAGATCATCTGCGCCGACGAGGAGTTCGCCGGCAAGGCCCTGCTGAGGCTACCCGAGGGCTCGCTGCGCTGCAGGCTCAGTCCGCTCTATCTGGCGCTCTCGGTGGCCGGCTGTCTCCTAGCCACCATCGGTATACTCGCCCTGGTCGCCTACGTCACGAGGATGAAGAGGCGAAAACGCGTGCCCACATATGCCGCGCCAACGCACCCCGAGCTCCTGGTCTACGTCGGCCGAGCCAACGACGGCCTGCCGGAGAAGCACCACGAGTCCTACAGCAGACGCTTGATCGCGAGGACCGAGGATCTCGTCTACGAGGCGGCTAATCAAGGTGAGAATACAATCATATCTCTATCGGCTACTTATCGGCTAGAATCGATTACTCACGGCACGTTTAAATGATGTTTGCATAGACTACCAGCGGTCAGGATCGTCGTCTGGACGTAAATCGGGCAGCGAATCGCCCGATTCGAGAGAGACGAACGTGTACGAGACGCCGCGCTACTCCCGTCCAAGTCCGGCGCCCCGCTCCAACGGCTTCAATTCCTTCTACCAGCAGCAGATTCAAGCGGGCGCGCCACCGCCACCGCCGCTGTCGACGAACCACCTGTCGTCGTCGCAGCACAGTCCGTACGCGACGGCCAACGAGATGCTGTACGGCGAGAAGCAGCAGCCCGCCTCGATAGCGCTCGCGAACGGCAACTGCCTGCAGCCCCAGGAGGGCGTCTACGCGGTCGCCGACGTGACGAATTACCACGAGGACCCGTCGACGCTCTACCGTATGCAGCGTCAACAGCGCCAGCAGCAGCAGCACAGGCACCCGTACGAGTACAGCGAGTACGAGTACGAGCCACCGCTGCCGCCCAAGCCGCACGTAGTTTTCGTTTAGAACGACGCTCGGCCCACATTTCTTCGGTAAATCGACTCGAAACTTATAAATATTATATATAAATTGTATATGTATAGAGAATAACATGGACAATGTTAGCCAATCGTTTTTTATCTTACCGCGAACGGAAAACGTAATGCTCGGAAAGAGGAGGGAGCCGAGTACGAATCTCGGACTGCAGACCTCGCCTCTTCGAAAGGCGATTATGGGTCGGCTTGGCGCGCGTAACTTGCTCCGGCGAGATTTCATTCGATTTGTGTTAGTGCCATGTGACGCTGCGGAGGTGCACCTCGCGCGCGCTCGCTAATACACGCACAGCTGCCCGGCTGCTGCACACTTGCGCACTTATTGCGAGTGCACCGTTATCGGTTGCTTGTGCTGACACTGAGAGTAGCTCCCCGCACCCGAATAAAAAGTAGACGAACGTCGAGATCTCTATATTTCCAGTTCAGGCGCCAGCTTCTATTTTCCTTCGATGTTTGTTATTGAGCTCTATATCGTGTAGACGTTTTTTCCCATCTTTTATTCGATGTTACGTACTATCTCTAGATATTTAATATAGATGTTTTTTGACGAATAAAGTTGTACGAGATTGAGACTGGAAGCCGAGATGTGCGGATTAATCTAGACAGAGAGAGTTATTAATCCCACCGATCGACCGATCTGCTCTGTATATAATAATATTGCGGGACAATCTCTCGGTGCAGCTGATGTCGACCGGTTTTACTTTGAACATAATTGTACATATTTTTGAAAATAAAACACTTTTACTCGTCCAACCTCGGCGAGATAAGTACTTATCACGACAACTATTGAGATTTGTATATTCTAACGATTATTATATATAAAATACATAAATTTATATTAAATTTAATGTTAATCATTCTTATTATTAAGTACTTTTTGTAATATGAATGGTCTAAAGATGAATTGAAACTAGTGAATATTATTTGTATGGTGAATAATTTTATCAAGTCTAATAAATTATATATCTTTGGCTTTTTCTCATGAAATATTTAAATTTGTTTCTCTCACTTATTGGCGGCGTTAATCTGCGAACCTCATTTTATCCAGTCACTTTGTGCATTTGAATTTATTTATTTTCACGTTAGCGTACCTTTTTGAACAAAATACATTGTAAAAATTTTCTCGAAAGCCTCAGATATGTTATTAATATGAAATTTAAATATGTATGTACATATTACGGATAATAGCGATGAATGTACGCGTATGCGTACATATTTATATTAAAAATAAATAAATATGAAAAATATGAAGCATCTTCGTAAATATTTTAAATAATCAAATTGTTTTATATTCATCGTATGAGAAAAGTACTAATACCTAGTATATGAAACGTCACGTTGTGCCCGAATTGATACTTCGGTCAAGTACAATAATAAAAGATAATAAATAATACTCAACAACGCATCCAATTGAACATAAAAGCGATGATGGAGCGAAACATCTACGCTAATGGATGAAACGCGAAAAAAGAAAAAAAATGAACCTTAAAAGCTCCACTCTCGATTTTGCTATAATATGTTGAACTGCCACAGGAAACTCAAAAAAAGTAAACTTAAAGCGAGAAAATTTTTGAACATTGGATTAATTCTCACGCTTGGCAGATACGACAAATACGTGCTTTTACATTCAAAAACGATGTATATTTATCGAAAAATAAGCGCGACTCAATTCATACGCGTCTCGTGTTGTATGGCTAAAAAGCCACATCCGACAGCCATAGATACTTGAAGAGTCTCTCACCACGATATCACATTAAAATTCGGTTAAAGATAATATATATCCATCGTGCAAGTCGAAGATTCATGAGCGTGGAAAAAAATTGTCGCATTTCAAAGAGGCGCATTTAAAAAGAAAAAAAAGAAAGAAAAAGTGGAACGAGAAGGAAAAAGACGCGGTCGCTCGTCGTTGAGTATAATAATAATAAAAGCAATGCTCGAAGAAGCCAAAAACGGGAAAAGCCTGGTCCAATCAGTGCGACACAGTATACGGACTCGAGAGTGTATTATACGAGCACCTGCTGCGAGAGCGAGAGAGAAGCTCTGCCAGGCCAGATACAATTCACAATTAGCCGAGCTGTATGCGCACGAGTATGTGTGTGCAGTCGTGAAAAGGGTTATTCAGCAAAGGGCTGCTGTGCTACTGCCGTTGCCACACTGCAACGTGGTATCATTAGCCGGCCCCGGGAGACATTCTCTCGGCGACTCTGCTCGATTTATATTGTATAAACAGCCGTGCGAACGCGGCGAGGATTGTTGCTGAAAATGCCATTTTCGCAATTACACGCGGCGGATATAATCCACACACGCTCGGGCGAAGAAAGACGCTGCTCGACGAGTCCAAGCGCCCATACTGCGTGCTTCTTGAATTGTATCGTACGGGTAGGCACGAGCTGATTTCTTGCTTGCAGCGGACTCTGCTTGTGATTTTCCTTTATTGCGAGCTCGAGCAATGACAGTCTAACGTTTGCGTACTCGAGAGCTTGTAATTGAAATGTATCCGTAATAATGTAAAAATGTGATGCGATATACGAGAGTGTGCTTGACTTTGTGCTGAACGCGCTGCGCGTTCAAAAGAAGTCTGTATACCGAGAGATTACGACGATGTATTTGTATTTTACGTGAAATAAATGAAGTTTTCATGAATAATATACACCTTTGTGAAGTTTTATATAATTATTCCTCGCTCTTCGTTCTTCAAGAGACTTGGCAATTTTGAACGAGTTTCCACGTGCGCATGTATTATACTTGAAAAATTAGCTAATAACAGAAACTTGCTTCGAGCTTGGCAAGTATCGATTTTTTTACAGCTCTACACGTGCGTGTCATTACAGACCACAGCCCCCACAGCACACAATAGCTTCGCGCTTGGGCTCTTAATGTTTCTATTGAAACATTGATTGATCGTTAATGATGGCCGTTCACTTTATTAAAATGCACCAGCTATTTCGAAATGTGGCGCGGCGGGGCTTCTTTGTATTCAGCAGCAAATCGAATCAATTTGCCAGCAGCAGTAAGCTCGTCGCTTTAGAGCAGGGTCATTCTCCGTACCTGCTAAGTTAGCACCATCCATGGCGACAGTTGCCCTCAGACAAAAAAGGTAATTTTTCTTTTAGTCGTCGGGCGCGTTATGCGCATTAGGTGTGTCGTCGTGTAGAAGCTTCCCCTTCGCGTCGATCGAGCAGCTCCAGCCAAATGATCCCTCGACACGGAAAAAATTGCAATTTTCAGGGAAAGCGCGCTTATTCGAGCGGCCGCGACGAGCAGCTCGAGTCGGGGGGAGATATATCAGAAGAGTACTTTGCAGTCCCCCGACGAGGACGGCCTTAACGACGCGACGAGATAATAAATAACAAAGCCTCGGAGAGTAATACGTAGGCACGCATTTTCACTGGCTTTTTCTTGTATAGAGCATTGTAATAAAGATGTGCGCGAGCAGGGGCAACGCGAGTATTGTGCGTACGCGATATTATAGAAAGAAAGGCCCGAAATGAAAACGTCTTCCCGAGAGATAATTACAGCTGCGACCGCCGTGGCTGCTCGTTGCTTGGCTTAAAGAAACGCATATTACCGTGTCAGAAGATAGCAGAAATAAATCAAATCAGAGCCAAGTCTTCTCGAGGCTCGTTAGTTGGCACGCAAACTTTCGCGCTCGAGGACTGTTGTAGGCACGAAGCTCAACAACGCCGACTTGCTCCCTCTTTTTTGCTCGCAATGTTTACAACTTGACTCGCACCTCTTGCTCTTTTGTGTCGTTATTATTGCGCTACTCTATCGGCTTCGTTGAATACTCCGAGTACGAATTTCATATATTATACATTATCTAGTCTACTCGCTTTGCATGTATACTTTGTTCCGCAGCTTTTTCCCTCACGCTGCACTGCCTTGTTCTGCGCGCTTTTGCCTTCTCAAAACGCATGAATGGAACAAGAAATCTCGCGCCGGCAGCGGAAATTTTTTTGCTTAATTATGTAGTTTGTGTAACGCCAATCGTGGCGCGATTAATGCATCCACGTGTAGACATATACGCACACAGTAGAGGTGTCCGTTTGGCCACACGCATGAATACTAGTTTTGCACCAGTCACGACATCCGTATATATAGTTACAGGTAAAAGTTTCGGCCGGCGCGCGGATGTTTGCACGAATCGATTGGGCAGCGGCGGCCTCCAAAGGGACGGATCGGCTCCATATATTTTTCAGGCAAAACGGCAAATTGCGACAGGCTGATTTATATCTTATCTGGCGCGCGAGTCGATGCGGCGGAGATTTATTTTTTGCAATTATTGTATCTGCCGCAGTCGCGGTAGACTTAGGGCACCCTCGGCGCTCCACGCAGTCCGGCCTGTGTATACATATAGTTATGATGTGCAATGCAGCGAACCACGCGAGATACGTGTATAACCAGTTTGACGAAGCGTATATATGTGCGGCCAGTACAATATGGAGTTGCAGCTCGCTCCCCGTCTCTCGCTCTTCTATACATATTTTAAATCAACGTTAACGAGGCTTGAATATTTATACACGTTTGCCCGGATGGCGAATACGTATTGGCCTTTTTAATTGTTGCAGGCTCCGCGATCAGAGCGCAACGGCGTCGGGGCCTAGCCGCGCATCGAATCCCCTCGGCTCTCGACGAGAAGTTAATTATTTTTCTTGCGGCCAATTATTGGCGTTATACGGTCGCGCAAGCGCTCCACGTACGGCTCTGAATTTTATTACCCTGCGCCACCACACATATATCGGATAACCATTAACTTTGGCTTATTTTTTTCTGTTTTATCATTTGCTATATACATATGCGCTCGTATTATGCAGCGGCGGCGGCGCACGAGGTGGTCCAAGCTCTGCATAAACTCCTATGAGCTCGCAACGCAAAAGGCTCCAATGCGGAATATACATTATTGTTTTGCACGCACTGCACCGCGGCATATCGTAATGTATAATATTAATGATCGCAATCGCAGCTCGTTTCGAAGCGATACATTTATTGATTGATAGTGTATCGGAGTTTTAACGGCGCGCGCGCGCTCGCGTATGAAATATAGACTATGGCGGTGCAGCCTGCGCGAGGCGTGCATTCAATCGATACATACGTCGGCAGCGGTAAATGTTTTTAATTGCGCCTGTCGTCGGTAATTAATGATATGCCGCTGAGGTGCGATTTCTTATTATGTAAATACGCCGTGACTCGGTGCCCGCCCCACCACTCCCATACCATATGTTTTTCGTTTCTTCGTACAGATTCCAAGACTCGGTCCACGCACCATTCGCTTGCTACTGGATAAAAATATCTGGGAAAAAACAATTAATGAGCTGCAACGGACCGTGACGAGGAGAATTTTAACGCTTCGATGCTCGCTATCGCTCGATACAGCTTCGATAGATACCACAAAGAGATATCTGAATTATGAAGTAAGATTAAAAACGCAACTTCCTTTGGAAATTCCAACCGGAGGTCATAACTATAGGTATGGACGCTTTCGAGGCTACAAAGCTTTATACACGGGCTAGAATATCGACGATGTAGCCAGTTCACAGACTTGTTGCGAGTATTCCCTCTGTGCCATTGCTATATGTACAACTGGATATCTATATGTATTTGGCCTGAAGGAGCTTGTAGGACGTGTACCGAGTTCTGCAATGGCATAGTAGCTCGCGTAACGCGAAGAATAAACTATACTTCTCTACTCGCGAACTGCAGTTCGCATCCTTAAAAGATGCAGGGAGTAGCGCAGCTGAGCCACGCCACAGACACGATATTATCGTCGGCTGTGTACCATTCTCTCTCTCTCTTTCTCTTTCACCGCCCGTTAGTCAAGACTCTATGTGAACGCGGACTTACATAATACGGAAACAAGATGCGCGCTTGCAACATGATGAAGAGCTTCCACCAAGTTACGAGCAGTGGAAAATGAAAAAAATCTTATAGTTGCCAAACGCGTCGATTATACAAACATGCTTGCTTAACGTGTGCATAGCAGTCAACTTGAGAAAAATGTAATAGAATTACGAGAGGATTGCATTAAAGGATTGTCATTAGAAATTACTGCTTTTGACCATGAATGAGGGTCAATAAAATTTCAACAATTTATAATGCAATATTACTTAGACTGTTAATATATGTTCACGTGCAAGAAAGGGACAAAGAATAAGATTAACACAGAGAAATTTGAAGAAACAAGCTTGATCACAAGGCTTACGCGAGTCGATACAAATGCTTTATCGAATCCATTTTACTAGTATTCATCCATTAGGTATACAGTAAAGTGCTCGCTCGTATTGCCGCCGAAGTAATAAAAACCCATCAAGACCAAACTTGTGTTGAGTGTGAGTGTGAACGAGTATCTACGAGTTATGAAAAAAAGCAATGTACCAATTAACGAACAAAAAAATGACAAACTTCACCGGAGAGTGAAGTAAAAGGTGAATTTTTCTGCAAAACGGAAACTATGTAAAAAAAACATTGAGCACAGGAAGTTTCTAGGCATTTACAACCGATACTTGCACATTCATTCGTAAAAACGGCTGCACCTAGAAGAAAAGGAACTAAGATAAAAATGGGCCACATATTATAAGAATGAATGCAAAACGTAAAGTGAATAGCGCAGAGGTTTCACGAGGTCACTCATGTCGATAGTTCAAGCAGGTCCGCGGCTTAAATTTGGAGCACGCACAGGTCGCAATGGGATACGAGTCGCAAGATGAAAAAAGCCGTAAAAAGAAAAATCGCACAGCAAGCACGGTAACAAGGACCCGCGCGTGTGCGCGAGAAATCCACGAGCAGAAAACTGGTTATAATAGCGAGGCATCTATCGGTGTTGCTGGCGGCGGCCCCCAAGAAGATAGTCGATTTCCGCGCGCCTTGTTAAACGCTCTACTGACGCGTTACTTTTTAATTGCGCCCAGTGCTCGCGCATCCGAAGCTCTATAAAGCTCATGCGAAACTTTTCACCTCTGTTTTGTAGTGTTGTATACAGCGAGATTGACTCAATTATACGTGTTTATCTGTGCTCGAATGCAGCTGGCGAGCTACGGTGCGATACGGCATCGAGGCACGGAGCGCCTCGCGACAAGGCCGCGCGCTGCACTCACCTCGCGATTTATTATTCATCGATAATAAATATCGGCCGAATTAGCCCGAGTCCTCTGCGTGGCTTTGCTCGTTGCTTTGCTTCATTGATTATACACTCGATAGGCGTTGTACTCTGAATAGCGAAGGATCGCGCGTGTACATGTATCCAATGAGGCAACACACCAGCACGATCAGGCGAGATACACTCGTACGAGTTATATCCACGTGTCTGCACATCTCCGTTGCATTATGTGCGTGCGTGAACGAGCCTGTGTGTGTATGTGTGCGCCCACAGCTGTGGCAGAGAGGAGAATATGGAATATATATATCTACTGCATTAGCATAAAACAGCGATCGCACCTTTTTATGCGTGCGCTCGACACCGAAGAAAGGCATGTAAGGCTCGTTAAAATATTATTATTGGGCCAATTAAGCTGTACGATTATCGCCACCGATATTCATTTCGCATACGAGTTGATATTTGTGGGTCGTTTATGTATGCACGAAATCGAAAATTAAGTTGTTAAACAAGTTCTCGATGCGTGTATTGTAATTTCGAAATTCGTACGCTCTCATTGGATGCAACAAAGTCATTTCTCTTACTTTCTATCTTTTTAAAGGATTAAGCTCGAAATCATGATAACAATAACAAAAGTATTTCAGCTAAGAATGATTACAAAGATATTCGTGTTCATTGAAAGTACCCTATAATACCTCTAGATGGCTTTTGACTTCGATATTTTCGAAAATCAACTCCAAAACCATTTTACACGTTGCATCGCTTACTTACATGTATGCTATTCATCATAAATTATTGCAAATCTTTCATTTTATCTAATGCTAAGTAGTTTTAGAGAAAAACCACGTGGGAGTACGATAAATAAGTGAGACTCCTTCTTTCCGCAAGTGCCAAAAATGTTTACTTATTCATATATAAGAAGCATTGCTTGATTTACTTTTCGGGGATAGCGGATCGTTACTACACTTCGAGCTTGTTACAGATTAAATATATTTTCATAACTCATATTTATAATCACTAACTCGTGTGTCGTGTGTCGTGTGTCGTGTGCTACTAACATCCCAGACGATAGTCTGTCCCATGTATGGTCGATTCGCTATGGTCTGTTCACACCAAAGAAAATTGAACACAAATTCCAAAGAAAAAACTCAGACCCTGATCCTTTAGGAGACGAACATGAGTTCTACACTAATATCTAAGGATTAGTGATCTAAGAATTCTAACTAAGTGCCATATTACTAACAGATTAATATTTAACATAACATAAACTAAAGCTTTAAATATAGTTAAATCAAGTAAATCACCAGTATTAAACTGTGATATCAAATAAAATCAGAAAAATGTATATATTATATATTCCGAAGTGAATTACCGATCTGTCTATCCCCCTTTTGCCTATTCATTTTTTTACTTTGTATAAAATATTTGTCTAATCAAATACTAATAAATCATTTTAGGTAAATATTAAAACTACAAGACTAGAAACTACAAGAAAAATTATATCAAGTCATTGAATTCTCGATTACATACCATTGCCTATCTGAAAACAAATGATGGTAATAAAATAAAATTAAAAAGAAATGTAAAAAAATTCAAATTTCAAACACAAAGTATACCTTTACTATATTAACGTAGTTCCGGTTACAAATGTATGCGGTATGTTATCAATATCAACTTAGCAACAACAAAAATACTGTACGAATTGAAAAAAAAAGTTATAATGGAGCTTGCGCGCATACGCGAGAGAGAGGGCGCGAAAGGTCGTACAATAAACCCGCAGGCTGAATGAACCTCCTTTGTATTTCTTTCTTCTTAGTTCATCTTGCATCATCTTTGACTTAAACACTGACAAGACTTATCGTATCAAGCTGCTGACTGGTGTTTTACAAATATTACAGGTTTCAAGGGTGAAAAAAAGGTATTATAATGTCTTGAAATGTAAAAAATCTTATAAATTCGGTTGAGCAGACTTTACGAGCAAATATTATTTTCATACGTTGATTCTTTCATATAGTGCAAATTTGTTCGATACAGCCGCAAAAACCCCTCTTGGTGAGAGCTAGGAGAGAAAGAGTACAATAGGCTCAGGCCGATTTGATTTTTGACGTTTCTTACACCCGTGCGAGACATTACCTGTTTCCAAAACCGGGTAGAGAATTTTGTTAGTATCTACTCTGACCGTACAAATACAAGAATAAGATCCGAGTGATGCAGTGGTAGGTAGTGGCGTCCAACTTACAACGATTTCGAGCTGAACTCGAAAATTGTTTTAAAAATCACAGAGGCATCACCACAACGGCTTTGTTATATGAGCATCGAATGTTCCGATTTGCTGATTGCAGCCTCATCACGAACAAAACTGCTCATTAGTCTCCTGAGTTGAGGTTTCCTTGCCTATCCATTACAATATTGCAAATAAGGAACCCATTGAATATGGTCAAGCTTTTCGCAAAATTCTGCGTATGTCGGCGGCGGCCGTATGGATGAGCAGATATGTGGGACAATCATATGCGATAACGGTTCAACGTCGCGTCATTCGGCTACCTAACACTTTACTCATTTAATATTTGACTTGTACGATTCAGCGGTGCGGTACGTCTAGACGCTCCCGAGCGCCAATTCGCTCGAGGTTTTCTGCAATAAAATAATTGTTTCGAGGCATTAAATTCTTTGCGGGCCTCAGGGGGGCTCCAGGGACTCGCGCTCGTGGACGAACTCTGGCACAAAGAAGAATGTCTCGGCGCGCAGACACGTATAAGTTAGGTACGAGTTAGCGAAGACTGCAGCTCATCGTCGTTAGCGCGCGCGTCGATTCTCTCGAGGCCCGAGAGCTTGCGGCTCATGATTTCATATTTAATCGAGGCGAGCAATGCGCCTTTCCCCGGCCAACTTGCGCACCGGATGCTTTTCGGCTTGCCAGGATTGATGGCCCCTAGATTAGAGCTCGACGCAGCAGTGATACGACGAGCCGTTATAGGCTACGCCGTGGCTACATAAGTGCTCTATTGCAGTAGTCGAGCAATCGCGAAACTTACTTGCTCACACCCTCTCGGCTGTGCACATAATAGCAACGTCTTGAGTGAGCTGCCAAGTGACGCAACGTACACTCGACCCTGCACATAGAGGGTGATACGCTCCGTCAAGCAATCGGACTCGCAAGAGAGAGAGAGAGAGAGAGCAAAGGGGTTGCGACTCAAGGCATAAGTCGAGCTATAATGGACGAGTTGGCCGAATAATGGGATTGGCTTGGCGCTGATTGATTTGGTTTTTCGAGCGTAACCGATGACGCGAATACGAGCTTTTGCGATCCAACGACCTTTAGTCCAAGTCCATTGTTATACATTATATTATATCGCTCGTGGATAGCGTACGTAGTGCGAATATGTGCCCACGTAGCGTAGCACATCTTTTTTCATATTTTACTCATCGTCTATGCGGATACTGACTCATCGATTTACTCGCAATTATATATAGCGCTGTGAAAGCATTTCAAACCCAGACTACATCTACGTCTACGACTATTCTTGCTGCTGCTGCTAGTGTTGAAGCCGATACAATTTGTTGTTTTTTTCGCAGTGTTTTTCCCTTCTGTTTTTTTCCTCCAAACTTGTCGAATGGCAGGTTTAAAGCACATAATCGATGTTCGTTGCGCTACGCAATACGCCGTTTGTCTGTCAAGCCAAGTTGTTTTGATTTTTCGCTACTTTCATTGTATCAATTTTTCTTTTTTCCGTACTCGCAGGTATGTATCGCTTGATATCGTTGTGCACCACAATCGGACAGTTGTGACACGAACTAACGTGATTGGGGGAAAAGAGAACAAGAAATATGACCGGCAAGAATACACTTTAAACTATATTACCATGTCGAACTGCCGTTACGTATATGCTGCACTCTAGGCTTGAAGGCTTGATTAGAAGATGACTCGAGACGAATACCGCTCACCACGTATAAATATGTATGTATATCATACATTACATCGACTTCGTGAAAGGCACTTGAAGATATGTACGCACGTCAGGCGAGTTTTCGACTGCTTATACGGCGGACGCGCGTAATACGGCAGCGATACAATCTCGCGCTCTCGCTCGATATATAATAGATGAGGCTAGCTGTCGTCGAGGCGTACGCCCAAATACTGATGTCATATTGAAATTTGAGAAAATGTAAATTATCCTAAAAGCAAAACGAGATCGTCGCAAGTTAGCTAGTTTTAATCAGAAGTGCCGCTCTTACGTCAAGTATGACGAAGCGCCGGCCACTACCCTTGATAAAATCGTACTCCAACATAACTAACAAACATGGGACGTGGATTAATAATAATATGAATAATGTTAATGGTTCAAAAAAAAAATTTGAATTGATAATTGGTCACGACAAACATTTTCTAAACTCCTTTTTGCAAAAAGATATCTTTTATTATATAAATAAATTGGTGACTATCATCGTTGTAGAATCATTATATTTGAAAATTCCCAGTAAAGTTTCTTATTTCCCAGAGTTTTTGAAAAAAGTAATGATTAAAATTTATTTTAACTTTACGATTTTTCATCCCGAAATAGAACGATTTTAAAGTCAACTCAACAAAAAAAAAGATTACATTTTATACTGCACAGGCTCTATCCAAATTTAAATAATAAAACAAATAAGTTTGGATTATGTATCGATCAAAAAGTTGTTACTTTACTCTTCAAATATTATAATACAAAAAACTTTTGATACAGGCCATTCTTCTAGATTTCAGTACTGATTGAATAAAAAAATATCGCAAGCACGCATAAAATATGAATTTTCACAAAATCGTGTGAGAAATCAATTTTTACCGAACATGCCAAAGGCACTTTTTTGATGGAATTGCTATTTTATCGATTAAACCATATTGATGAATTTATATAACTTAATGGTATTTCCAATTGTATCTATGCTTTAATTTAACTCAATGACAGTCATGATCTGTGCATAAATGTGTTTGCCAAGCGGAAAGTCTAAAGAAAAAACAGTGGAAAAACACTTCATGAATGCTAACAAGCCAAAAGAGCCCTTAATATTCACCGCAATAAAAATCCAGTAACTGCCCCAGCTCTCTCGCTCGCTGGGGAAAACCTCTCGCTGCTCGAGAGAGAGAGAGAGAGAATTACTAGCAGCTGCAGCATTCAACAATACAAAACGGCAGCAGACGGGGCTGAAAGTCAGGAAAACATAGCGTAGCGGCGCTGTAAAAAAAAGTAGTTGGCGAAAAAGCGTGTCCGACGCGAAGCTTATTCAAATGAAGCGTTCGGCTATGCGCTACTCGAGTTCCATAAAGTGTACGGGAGCTTTCTGCAGCTTGCCGGGAGTCGGGACTTTGCTGCTGCTGCCGGCGAAAAGTCGCATCTGTGAAGTTGCGCGCGGATGTATTTGCTATATGTATGCATTGAAAGACCCTCTTGCAGCAGCAGCAGCATAGCCTTGCAACGGGTAATCTTGCGGATTAGCCGTTTTGACGTGCAACTAAGAGAGCAAGAGAGGGCTTTTATTATTTTTATTGGACCAACACATCCGAACTGGATTTCAGCGCGCGAAGAGCTCGTTAGCCATGGACTCGCGCAGTGAGTGTTGCAACGTGTTCTCGAGTCGGCGTAGCAGCTCCCGACGTTTGACGACACACTGCACTTCTTTTCTTGGCTCATTTTTAGCTGCTTATATTTTCGCTTTGACACTCCTTTTTTACGGCGATACTACGCTCCGCGCACTATTGCCAGCAGCCCAAGCAGCAAAATGCTCTCGACTTTCTTTCGGAGAATACATATTCTGGGCTGCTTATGATATGTACACACAATACACAGATATACACACATACAGAGACGCACGAGGCGTGAAAAAAGTAGCTTGCGAGTCGTTGATCTCAGAGTTGGCGTATTTGCAGTATGTATACATAGTTTTTGTGCCTCTGCCCTTTGGGAGCTAGCCTTTGGAAGAATTATACGCAGGGCGCGTAGAGGCCAGCATAGCGGCTTGTGAGGGATTTCTCTTAGGCCAAGCTAGAGATCTTCATTTGTTCGTTGGGAATGTACGAGATTCTTTTGGGGCGGGAAAAAAAGAAAAAAAAATTGCTGGAGCCGTGCACTCGCAGCCTAGGTGGAACGCGATGCCTTATTTGTTTTACGGAATGTATTTTATGGGCCCTTGCAGGTCATTATATGTCTTAAAGCTAAAATATTTCATCAGAGAACCTTTGCGAATTCGTTCGTTTTTTTTCATTCTTCTTTTCTTCGTTTTATCTCGCTTTTTTCAGCGCTTAGAAATTATAATGATCTTTGCTCCTCTACTTTGTGTGTATATAAACGGCCTGCTCTGCAGTTGGGCTCGTTACAAACGCCCGAACCTCGACAAGCAACTACCACATGAATAATGAGCTATTTAATTAACTTTGGTACACACTTTTTCTTAATCGTGGCTATCAATGCGAAACAACAGTGACTGCCAAAAATATTCTCAAGACCGAATTGTCTCTTTTCATCAAAGTTCCTCTGCTTGGAAAGAGAGAGAGAGAGAGAGAGAGAGAGAGAGAGAGACAAAAAAGTGGAAAAATAAGATAAAAAAAAATCGGTAGACGCGTTTTTTAATGCCAATACGATGTTGTCGAATGTATAAATAGCCCATTAAGATATCTTAAGAGCGTGAAATTTGAATCAATAAAATATGTCAATTCGATATGGCGTCAGCATTAAGCACGAGGCCGCACTGCCGGTGAAAACGTTGTTTCACTTCTTCTCTAATAATATAAGTACCACGTGCTTACATGTACAGATGTCTTATAAAAAGTCGTCGTTTACTGACCCGCGAGTTACACTAATTTATGGAAAGAAGCGAGAGTCTCGCAAGTGGGTAGCTGCCTTTTACTCCAAAGTCAGAAAAAGAAGAGATTCGGAGTCTCGAGCGAGCACACATCCATTAGCGCGTCATCGACGCGAGAGGCGAGAATCGATTGCAATCGACGATTCAGCTGATTTAGGAAAAGCAAGCGAGTGAAAATTGCTCGAGCTTGCGTGTGTTCGTTTGTATTGCGTTTACATGAAAAAGTGCATGTATGGGGAGAAAAATGAAAAAGAAGAAGAGACTGCATCATCCATTAAAATACTTGTCTTGCTCAGCGAGAAAGAGAGAGGGAGAATATTTCCTTGGAGTATTCTTCAGTCCCCCTTGACACCTTTTGACATGTCGCGCGTTATAGCGCAGACTTTCCACGTTTCCGACGCGCTCTTTTCTTTATGCTACTGCGCTTTGCTCGACGACAGTCTATTTCTGGGATTTTACGCTCTTATGCAGTACATATACTGCGTATGTGTAAGTATATGTGCGTGCATCGTATACCAAGAGCGACTTCTGTTCAGTACACGCGAGACGTACTTTTCTATACGTTATATACGCTCTTACAGGTAATATATAGTTGTTGCCGTTGTATTGGCCACAACAGCATCTTGTGTCGAACATTGTCGACTATTCTCTCTCTCTCTCTCCCTCTTCTCTCCCTTCGTATCTTTTCTTCTTCTTCTTTTCTTCTTTTGC
Source organism: Trichogramma evanescens (assembly GCA_902732785.1). Taxonomy (NCBI): domain Eukaryota; kingdom Metazoa; phylum Arthropoda; class Insecta; order Hymenoptera; family Trichogrammatidae; genus Trichogramma; species Trichogramma evanescens. The sequence continues at coordinate 16,233 of CACVKI010138410.1, read as the reverse complement.
TGCGCATTTATCCGTCGACTTTCGATTAGCGTCAAGTGTCTCGTATATTTCTCGCGCACTCACTCGCTCAGGCCAGGGCCGTTTTTCTTCTCTTATTTTTGTGTCCGTGTCCGCGTACATACGTATGCGTGATGCATAGTCTGTGTGGTGCAGCAGGGCTAGCTCGAGAACTGCTGTTGCGTTAATTCGCCGAGGCGATAAAGACCGAGTGTGTAGTATCTGCTAGGTACGCGCCTATGTGTGAGCGAATACGAACTGCTCGTCGCTGTAGGTATTAGATAGAGCTGTCTTCCGGCTGCATGGACCGTGTTTAGCTGTATCAACCCGAAGAGCTGCAGCCATTGCACACACATGCACTATGCCGTACAGTGCACGCCTTTGGTTTTTGCCTCCTAACATTTTTCTTTGTCTCGAAAGTACAACGCAACTCACATCGCGTATCGTTTGTTTTGTACGCTGCGTTTCGAGCTCTCCTGTATTATATTATATAAATTTATATGGCATCTGTACGACGAGCACAAACTAACACGTATATCTATGAGGTTGGAAAAAATTTACGCAACGTCGGAGCTTTTTCGCTCGCGAGATGTACTTTTTTTCCATCTCTCGCTCGCAGCCAGCGAGGACTCGACGATAATTCGAAATTCGTGCGCTCGAGCTCTGCTTTTTGACGCGCATGCCTGCCTGTACGTACATAATACACGAAGGCGCAATGTATACGTAATACGTTATAACCGCAAGCACGAATGTTCCCGCCGCTGTTTTTATAGCCAACGACTGGTCGAAAAATTATGCTTCGCATTCGCCAATTCCCAACTGCGCGATACATGGCATATACGTTGCGAGCTTGCAGTGTGTAACAGGCGCGCAAGCACGAGAAAACGGATTCACGGCTGTCAGGCGATCGCGGCGCAGGCCAGGATTTACCGTCGAGCGAAATGCGATTTCGGGACGTTTTAATGGGCCAGACGAGAGGCTAGTTGGATGCGATTGTCTGTCAGTGTGGCTTTTTGTTCGCGAGACATTAGCCGAGGCAGCGCAGCAGCAGCTCCGAAGCCGACTTGACGATGATTGTTTTTCCGTTGCTACTTTTAATTTTCATTCGTCGTGCTCACCCTCTCGACGCCGACGGTGTATATACATACTAACCCTGGACCTCTACATACTCGTTGAAAGCTGTGCCAGAAGCGCTTGTAATTAATTACCAAACTCAGCATTTGCGCAACGAGCGATCATTCGATTATTTTTTATGCAAATTCACTATCAACTTCACATTTTTACGAATATTACATTATTTGAGCACGTAATACTTTGCAGATTTCGTAAAAGTTATATCGATAATACTATCGAGGGAGGGAGACAAAAAACGAACTTGCATCATTTTTCAGAAAATCATACGTTTTCGTTGTGGTGCGATGTTCGTCGCCTCTTTTTCTCGCAACATTTCGCTTCAGGAAAAAAGGTGATTAATTTTCGCATCACATGAAGATTGATGCAGCGCTAATAATGAGGCTTGCTTAGCAAACGCAGCAAAAAGGACCTGACAGTTAAAGCAGTCAAAGTCGACGCACACACCCGCATCTCAAAGGCGCGTGCGTTATTCAAAGGCCACATCTAAAAATAAACTGACGCAACATGCCTCGTCATTGCTCAAATATTACTGTGTGCCTCTGCTTGGGATTCAAATTTAATTGGTCCTTTTTATACACGAAAATTCTAGATTTTTTTGGTTAGGATGAAAATGTATGACTGTGCACTCGTTTTAATAACGCGAGCCCCTATGTTCTTTACTACCAAATTTCACACGAGCCAGAGATTCGCACAATTTGATCCAAAGTAAACTCAAAAATATATCTTATTCAAATTATTTATAAACTTAATTAGATTGATAATTATAAATAAATTACTGCTAAATTATCTTCATGAAAAATCATCTATTATTCGTCCATTATTTGTGTTGATAAATATAAAATTAATCTCGAAAGAAGAATAAAGTAAAGAACAATGTAATGTGCGTTTATAAAGACAGATTCAGAGAATAGAATATTATTTATTGAATCGGTATTGGCAAGAAGTTTGCAGACTGTGCCAATTAAAAAGCTTTTCAGCCTCTATCTCCTCGCCAAGTTATATATTATCCGGGGCTGCACAAAAGCCTTTTGGTTTATGCTTATACACACACACACACACAGACTCGCGCACATTTTCACACTACAGCAACATCATAGCTTGCGCTTGCACGCGCGCGAGAGAGAGAGAGAGAGAGAACTACGTGATACACATAGACGGGACTTCTTGTCTATGTCTGAGCGAGCACGGGTCGACGTGCAAGAAGCTTTCAACTACTAAAGTTGCTACGCCCACTTTCCCCGCTCGCACCACCGTGCACCAGGTTACACGTCAGCCCTAGTTTTCGTTCCTAGCTTATATTTCTCTCGCAAGTACATATACCGTTAAAGTGTATGCGCCCAGCCGCTAGTGCTTCTCACTCTCTCTCTCTTTATGTGCCGTTGCTGCTGCTACACTTACACCCTTTGGCCTCTCTCTCTCTCTCTCTCTCTCGCTGTGCATGTGCTTTTCATGTCACAAGCACAACTACATGGGCATCCGATCCTGGGTGTTTTAAATATATCTAAACACCTTATGGCTCGTCGTCTGGCCTCTCCAAGTACGTTTCAACTCGACGGCAAGGCAGGAGCGACTCTGTCGGGTCCTTTAATACGAAGGTCGCCAAACCGCCAGAATTTATTAATGTAAACGGCAAATAAGTAGCGAATATACATGCATAGATTATAAGCAAGCACAAGTCAAGTGTTACCGCTGCTAGTCTCTGGCAACCGGTGGTATATGCAAGTTCTTCTTTAATACGCTCGTCAGAATCAGTTGTATGTATATTTTTTGTATCAAAAACTACAAAGTAAAGTTAAGCGCGCAGGCGTCTGTTCATATGTTCGCGTAAGTGTGGAGTATGCCTGCAGTGCCAGCGAAATGACAAAATGAGGGCCTCGTTAGGTGCAAAAAGCTTTCGCACTTAACGCGCCAGCTAAATACGTATCTCTTCCCTGTCCGCCCGCGCGCGTATGTAAATATAAACTAGGTGTATGCGCCTACAGCTTTCTCGAATCTTCGCGCGAACTCGAGCGGGCTTCTGCCCAATTAGGCCTTTTGTAAGTAACGCCCGCAGTCTATGTGCCCGATTTGAAATTCTTTCAAAAGCGCTTACTACAGTGCATAAATATGCGTTGTGACGTACTTAGCCAATAATCACGTATTAACGTCCTTTTTTATATGACAAGTGCAGTATGAGTATCTTGAAGTTTCATTCTGTATCTATGCATTATCATACAGCTTCGCCAATTGAATTGTCTTGTAGTATTTGCATGGCGATTTGCAGGTGCTTAGAGGATTGCCGATTCAAGACCCACTTTGTATACGCAAATCAGTTACCTGTAAATGTTTCATGTATGTATATGTGCGAGTAAGTGCGTGTTTAATGTATGACAAGTGCGAGCAATCGTGTATACTTACTGCCACGACGATGCCTCGGTCTTTACTCGCGCCGAGCTGCCTGCTAATTGCTTTTCAAACAGCTCAATTATTATACGATCTCATCAAGTACCCGTCGAAATTCAAATTTTTTTCAGTAATATTAATACAACTGATTATTACAAATTATACGAGTTAACTTTTCCAAAAGTAAAAGTTTTACTAGCACGTTCAATTTGAGTTGCCTTAAGTTAATATACGGTAAAAAACGATCGACGAAGCGGGAGTCCATGAACGATTTTTACTGCAGCCGCATTATCAATAATGTCTTGTATTAAGGGTAAATCTATCTTGCATTTATCTTGAATTTATCTGAAAAAATATTTTATTTTCACACTGCACGACTGACAACAAGTAAAATGTTAAAGTTACATTGTGTACGGCTGCTTCAAACTCATTAAAAGAGCGTCAAACTACACGCACGTTGTTGTTCCTGGTACACATCTTTTATTGCCACTTAGCATTTTCATTTTCATTTGGCCACTTAGAGAAGCGGATTCTTCGCCGTAACTCATCGTTACGCACTCGACCTGCGGCCGCTGTGTACAAATTGTGCCCTATATTAGGCGAAAAATCGAGAGATCTCTCTTTTTTTTCCACGGACTCGAGCTCGTTGTTTATGTATATTGTAGCAAAGAATTAACTCTCGCTTAGCACCTCGGAGATGCACGGCACAGAAAATGTGTGGACGAGCTAAAACGAGAGCACATTTACGGGCGCAAGTGCAAAACTTTCCCATGGGCAAATATATAGCCGAGGGTATAAAGATCCAGTGGCAGTTGGTGCGACGAGTCCGAAACGACAATGTCGAGCCTCTTGAGGTGCGTTGGAGTCTGTGGTGCTTCAATTATCCTCGTCCTCGTGTTCTTGGATCGTTCGTTGTTGGCGCTCGCAGCCAACGCCGATCGCCTCAACGATGAGGGCTTCAGTAATAAAATCATCGATAATCCGGTCAAGTCGACTGGTCTTCTAGCAACGCGAGGTCACAAACACTGGCTACTCTGTGAGTAATAAATAACATAACGAAAATTAATCAGTTTTTAATCATTGTGATGGGACATGCGTTCTGTGTCGGTAGACCTTGATTCTCATAAATATTAGAGCTGAGCTTGCGGGTTATTCAAGTCTTCACGAATTCTCTTAGTTGTGCCGCAGCGATGTATTTTTAATATACATCTTAATATTTTAAATCGTCAATTGTACTTTAAAAAAAACGAAAAATTTCATATCGACTAGTTTAGAAAGAAGGTTAACAAACCCGTATTGAACTTGAAAAATATAGAACGTCGTGTAAGCTAATTCCAGGGATAATTAACCGAAAGTTTCCAAAGTCGTATAATCCTTTTAATGTGAGCGTAATTTTTACTTTACCTAAAAGTGAAAAAGCGCAGCAATGAAAATGTTCAAAATTGTGTTTTAATAATCGCCTTCTTTGATGTACGTACCTTTCACATTTTTCAATGCGCACATGTTATTAGCCATTTTTGCACACTTCTTTGGAGCCTTTGTTTGATGAATAAAAAAGTTTCTTTTCCCGCATGAATTGATTCAAATGACGATATCCTGAAACAAAAAATTAAAATCACGATCCGAGCATTAACAATAGTTAAATCGAGGAAAAATGAAATATTTTTATTCATACAGAATGCGATAGTTTAATTCGTTATGCATATATAGTGCACGAGACTCGCCTCGAGTCTGTCTAGGCCATTCATCAAAAAGAGGCGTGGAGTTGCAGTGACTGCAGGGTATACGAAGAGACCATAAACTTAACGCTCTGAGTCATGTCTCTTCTGGTCTTTCGTCTCGAAAAAAAGCGAATAGTAAATTGGTATAGCTGGGTTTCGTTGACAGGCAAAACATTAACGCGATTGAAAGAACGTCTTCGAGGCATCGATTCCAAATGCGCAACGCGCTGCGCTCGGTAAAACATATAATCGGCTTCGCGAATAAATATTATGGGATGCGAAGTGGTTTGCTGTGCCAGGCGACAGTGAACAACGAAATATAATAATGATGCTTTTACGTATGTGGGTACAGAAATAAACGAAGCAAGCGTATAGAGCTGTGGAATCACATCTTTGTTCTTATCACTGCTAGCAGAAACGAGACAGGTAGCAGCTTCTTGGTAATAAGATATTTATAACAACTCGCCCAAATTTTTTGCAGCAAATCACACATTCGAGATTACTACCCTACCCTCGTTCGAAGTCACTCAGGGCATCTCCGTATATATGTAACATACATTATCAGTGTGTGTCACGCGCTTACGTGAATTGTATCGGTATGCTTCGGAAGCATTTTGCAGGAGTGGTAGCCAACCTTCTTGTAAACGCAGTTGTCGACTATATAGTATTGTACTACGTCCGCTACGCAGCCGTCACTTTTCATGGCAGCTATGATTTCCATAATTGCATTAGCATACTATTCTTTCTCTCTTTTTACAACTTGTACATTCAAGAGTACGTTAAGCAACTTCGAACGTTTCTGCGCGATGACGCATATATACTCCAACCATACACATTGTCCTTGCATCTTTTTTCTCTCTTTTACAGCTCGCTCCTTTACCGAATTTTGTTTTTTCGTTTTTCCAACCCAGCACCTTCTCAATATTGAAAATGTTAACGATCAATTTTTATGTTATGCGTTTATTCTTTTATAATTTTTAAAGAAGCTCGTGTGTATGTTTTCTCTACATAGCGAAGTCTACGTATAGTTTTATCAAAAAATACCGTGATATTGATTCACCGCAATATCCCTCGATTGCTCTTCGTTTTTCTTTGTGAAAGGTCAGCTTCAAAGCTAGCGTTTGTTTTATTAAATCAATATTGCAGCTTTTCGGTTTATAAAAGATTCGATTAAGCTCGAGAGACCGAAATTTCTAAAATAAAAGCTACATATCACAGACGGACGATGAATAGTTAAGCTAACCATTTCGATGTTTCATAGATGTTTTATTAAAGTACCGATTATTAGTAAAAACTATGAAATTAAAATGTGCAAATTATAAGTATTGAATTTACACCGATACAGTGCCTATATTTTAAGCAATACAATAATCGGATACAAATTTGTCGAAAGAGTCGTTTCTACGTGTGTAGCAGTCTCAAACTTTCTTATGACGATTAATCGTCGAGCTTTCATCTCACGGACTCTTTAAAAGTACATAAGCGACTCTGAGAAAAATGCAATTTTAAAAGTTAAATGTATATACACCGTCAGGGGAGCTTTGAATCAAGTAGAATATGAAATAGCCCGATGAGAGAAATGATAATACCTTATCTCCCTCGCCAAGAGAATGAGCTATTTGAAACTTTAGCTGGGAAATATACATAATAACGAGCGCGAGATCCTCTTTGTATTAATATTGGCGTTTTATAGTTATTAAATAGTTCGCAAGCTCGAGTTAATCATCGCGGCAGTCTTTATCAAGGTGAAAACGGTGTACATTATATTATACGGACGCGGGCAGAGCTCACCTTGACGTTATCATCGGCGTAGGCAGCCTGACTTTTATGTATATGTGTGATGAAGTTAATATACCACGCGTACTGCACGCAGAGCTGTGTCGCGCGACTACTCGCTTTTCCTCGACGTCAAATATATAACTCGTTTAAACGAAGCTAGATTGCCCAAAAGAATATGCCCATGTTTTATAGGCAGCGCGGCGAATGGAAAAGCTCCCCGGCTCAATTCTTCTCTCGCGTCTTCGTCGTGCCGGAGTCGACGAATGGGAGTAGCGAGCAAAGTTACGATACAGCATTGCAGGTGGCACAGCAAGTACAAGTTTCACGCGAGCGCGAGCTCGTTATATACACCGAGGCTAATAAATATTGCATTATGAATACGAGCAGCGACGGAACGCAATTGTCTGTATATACACATACATTATAGCGAGTGCAGCCGCCAGGACGACTCCTCGGAATGCTTTTTCATTTTCCAGAAGCAGCAGAAGCCAGCAGTACTAGATTCTCTCTCTTGTCCTCGCTCTCTTTTTTCATTTTGACGCAAACCAAGAGCTTGAGCTCGCGCAAGAAAAGAGAGAATTAAAGCCCGCACAAATATGCTCTTGGCAACTTGTAACACGTAACTTGCCTTCGACTCTCTGTGATTATGATATATAAATATACAAGCTGTGTGCGAGAACTGCGGGTATTAACATTTGCTACGCGGAGCAAGTCATATCCTCGGGATGATATTCGGGCTGCACTTGACGACACGTGTTTGAGCTACCTATAATATATCGCGTCGCCAAATGCAAATCACGATGCTCTACACGTATTATGTGAGCCATACATATTTCAGCCTATGAAGCTTATTCGTAGCTGTCGAGAATTGATTTTTATAATGTTCAAAGAGCATCTATCGAGACAGCTATGTTTATCGGCATTTGCTCGCGGTACATATAATACGAAACGAAACACTTATATGACGAACCCGTGAGCGAATATTTGATTGTATTATATACCTAATGTTTTCAATTGGTTTCGTTCTATAGTCGAAAGTAAATTGATTTCGTTGCTCTTTAAGTGAATTATTCCTACTTTTTAAAAAATCCCTAATGTGTCAAATACAATTTTTCAATCTATAAAATCTCGCTTATAAGAATTAACAATATAATTTAAATCTATAAAAACTCACTTATTAGAATTACAATATAATTTTAAAATACAAATTCTCATGAATTATAAACTTTACTTTTTTAAATAAATTTTTATTATTTCCAATAATTATAGTTCTTGGTGGATTGAAAAGCGTAGCTGCAGTCGTGCTACTAAAGTTCAAGATAATTCTCATGTTCGCCACCATCGTTGCTGTTGTCATTTACACCATTAAGTACCTGCTTGGTCCAGCCAGTTTCTCAGGCATATATAAAGGAAACTTTTTTAGTCCACCCGTTGCTCCTTACATAGCTCCCTATCATCATTACCATCATGATGAATATGTACCTAGCGTCGTTCACGATTCTTTACATAGTTATGGTACAACTGAACATGGTATGTTCCATTTTTACAATTATTCATTACGTATTAATAAATCAACAGCTTTCGAGAACTTAATTGAATAAAAATAAAACTTGATTTTATTATTTTGTGTCCACACTCAAAAATATTTTTTTTATTAATAAATTTTTTATTTCTTAACGAGTCGATGTCAGGAACAAACATTTTTCAAGTACAGAGAATAATAATTAATTGAATTAAATTTACAAACATGAAGCTGTATGTTTTATAATTTTTACTACTATAAAATATAAAATAAATATTTTTATATACAGGATATGCTATTCCTTGGGATCATCATTCAAGTAATCATCACTCAGTTCACGAAGAATACAATGGAAGCGACAATAAATGGTCTAAAATTGGCGATGGTGGAAGAAGTTCAGAAAAACAAAATAATTTGTTTTTGAATCTTTTGAAAATAATGGAAAAATTTTCAAAGCCACCAAAGAAAAAAATTATTAAGAAAGGGTAGCTTTAACATTATAATAGGTAGAAATAGCAATATTAACTTTGTACAGTATTGTAAAAACAATAATTGATTGGTGGTGCACAAACATATCATGACTGCAATATAAAAAACCAAGTCATTATCATTGCCTAATTTTTCACATGAATCAATAAAGACTCATTAAATTGGCTTTATATGTATAATTCAAAGTCGATTCGTGCTGCACTATGAAAGTCTCCATTTTGACCAATTTTCCGAACCCATGCTCCATTTTTAAAGTATCCTTCCTTTGACCATGTGTGCATTTGTTCGCTAGTGTGAGGTCCATGCACTTCAGCTTCTTTTTCTTGAGACCATTTCAACTCCCAAGAGACTTCAGTTACTAATGGATCTTCTTTTTGATTCAAATCTTTGGGTGCTGATCCTGACACATTAAAAGAAATTTTATTGTATTTTAAATTTACAAAATTCATGTTGTAAATAGATTAATTATTATTTTTCATTCTACATACCTTCTGCACCCTTTGAATCTTTCAATTTAATTTTTTCTTTTGATTCAAATTCATCTGAGAACATATCACACTCTGCTTCAATTTTTGTAGATGCTTTATTTGCTTCAGTTATTTTTTTTTGTATTTTTTCATGAGTTTCTTGATAAATGTCCATATTACCGGTACGAGTCAATAACTCATTTGCCAATTCAGTTAATTTTGTAATAGCGACTGAATTTTCATCTTCATTTTTTACTGCATTAGGATCTTTTTTCAGTTTCCATCGTTGAGCTGTAGTTAACTTTTGTTTACCTTTTCCTATCGAAAAAATAATATGTTTATTAATTTTTTTTTTCATAAAATAAGAATAAAAACAAACTTTTATTTTACCTAATCTACATAAAGCTTTTGATACTGTTTCACCAGGTTTTAAATAATCCAAGATCTGTTTGTAAAGTGAAGTGGGATCAAACATAAAATCTGGATCGTTATCACTATCATTGTCTGCATCATTTTTTTCGTTGTTTTCACCTTCTTTTACTTTATCTTTAACCTGAATAAATTTTAAGTTGATCAGTCAATGAAAATGAAGTAAAAAAATTAATATTTGATTTTATTACCTTTACCCAGTCTATGTTATCTAACCAATTGTCTCGAACTTCTTTATCTTTTTTCCAATGATAATGTCCTTCTTTATCAAAATGACCCTCCTCCAACTCTTCTTTCATGTTAAAAGCTGTGAAGCCATGGTTAGTGTCTAACGTTGATGGTCCATCTTCCTCTCCTATGTAAAAATGAATTATAGTTCAACACTGATGAACAATGAAGTTATACTTATTAGTTAAGTATTCTGAAATGACAACTCAAACAGTTATTTGTATGTCAATTATCACCTTCAATGTCTTTTTCTGACATTACATTATGATATTCTTCTTTTTCTTCTTCGTCTTCTTCATCAGAATCCAAAGAATGTTTAAAACTAGGCTCTTCTTTAGTCTCTAAATATTCGTCCAACTTTCTTTTAGACATTTTTATCAAATGATGAAAAACTTCAAATATTGAAAACGTTTTCAATTTACACTGAGTGTAAATGTCGAGGTTATATTACTCGGCCACAGCCCGCACTCCGCAACTGCATTTGCGTATGCAGACCCGCAGCGCCAATAAATAAGCGCGATCAAAAAGCAAAACGATTGAAATCTACTGTACCTATCGTCCCTCTGCCTTATCAAAAGCGAATAATACAAAAATCAGAAGATAGAATAGAGAGACTTTTTATGAGCTGCAGATTTATATTTTCTTTAAAAAATTGTACCGATGGCTGTGAATGCTTATATTCTGAACTATATTATGAAAAATTAATATTTTAAGTTGGGCAATTCTTTTTCTGAATCTTGATTCAATTCATAGACATTAAAATTAGGTTTGATTTCTACTTTTCCAGAGAATTATTATTATTAACTAAAATGGTAAAATATGAGTTATAGAGTGAGCATTATAATTTGTGTCAGCTGTTCAAATGTACTGATACAGACAAGCTCTGCACGACTTACGCGTTATCAGTAATGTATTCCAAATTTTTTATCATAAAGAAGGGGGCACGAGTACCTATCGGACCCGTTTAGTAGTTCTCACTCATAGCTTAGCTACACATACAAGCTCAGGATGTATGTGCGGGTCTCAGTTGAATTAGTCGTTGTATATACAGAGAGATCGTGCGATCTATCTACCCCGCAGGTCGTCACGCGTCGCTCATGCATCTCTCATTATTTCGCACGCAAACTCACCTCTTCTGGGACACGCTTGCAAGCTCGCAAGCTCCTCAAGCTTACAATATAGCGTATAACTGCTCTCTGCCTCTCTCTATCTCTCGCTATACGCCGCATATCTATCTATTCTCCTTTACTCTGAACAGTACTCCATTCGAAATTCTACTGTAATTGGCACAAGAGACTTGCAACGACGTGCACACATTTGTCGTGCAGAAGCATCTCCTGGCAATATTGTAATCTCTGTACATACAACTCGCTCTTTCTATTGCCGAGATGCATATTCCCTGCTAGCTGACACGGTTAATTCAATAATAAGTGGCTGAAAAGCCAAGCCGCAAAACTAGACAGCATAAACTTACTAAGGGATGACCTTGTTTTTCTGTTCCATTTATTACATTTATGCTTTATTAACTAATTAAAACACTCTGTTTTGGCTTCATTCGTTGCAGTTTATCGTAAATAAATGTTCAAATCGATGCAACAACTTTGCTATGAATGAAATTTAGCTTCTGGAAATAATAAAATAAAAAGAAAGAAGAAAATCAAAACAAGTCAACTGTTTGGGCAGGTTTCTGTGATGTTCTATATGTATATATTTTTTTTTCAAAGACTAACAAAAGTTCTCTAGCAGAATTGTATTACGTAACCTGCCAGTCACAGCGGATGCGTGTTCTTTGAGAATAGCTTGTTTACCAATAGTTTTCATACATACGTTAAGACAGCATTGCCATAAAGAAAACGTGGAGCGAATATCCTCTTTTCGTGCCCTTTTTTATTTCTCAAGTCCCAGTGTACGATTCCATTTTCAACCGTACTTTTTTACTAATGCATTGTAAAAGTGACTCATTGTATAATAAATTCTTACATCGAACTACCGAAACGTTTATTATTTAACTTCAAATAAGTAAACGAGTCTATTTAACTACTATTATTTAAGCAAGTAAAGATTTTTGATAGCAAGTAATGCAGCACTGAAACCATTTGTTGTTCATTTCATTTCTTTTTTTTTTTTTTTTATTATTTTCAGTCTTTTAAAAATTGTTCGTTTGCGATTGAAAACAGTTAGTGTGCATTCAAACTTTTTTATCTGCATTGAGTTCTGTAAGAAGATGGTAAGTAGATTATTTGGATCAAGGAAATACCGATGCCAAGATAAAAATTAAAATTTTCCTACAGGTTTTCTGCGATTTCCACTGAAAATTTTTTTAAATATCTACATGAACAACAAAATGAAGATATTGACGTAGATTTATAGAAAAATATACAAAAGAAATCTCGGAAAAATTATTTGAAAATTCGTATTTTCACTTTGGTTTAGCTATCTCTTTAACCCTTTATATCAATCTATATTGTTTGCGTTACAATTACATATTACCGATCTTCAATACTGCCAGATATGTAAACGATGTAATTATTTGCAGAACTTGAATACATATGGTTAGTGAGTTGTATGTACTTTATTGCAGCTTTCTCCTTTATTGCTTGTACAAGAACACAGATGTCTTATTAAGTGCCGTAATCAACAGGGCGTTGTGAAATTGTTGATTTATTAGCTCATCTTTTAAGCTTGGTGCCTTAGATTAAGAATAATTTATTTAAGTTAGAGGAGATTACCTGCAGAGAATCATTGAGACATATTGTCAAATAGAAAAAAAGGAAGGAAAAGTTTTTTTTTTTATTTTAAAAACATCAAACTATAATCAAAAAGTGATTTATTAAATTAGTTATCAAATGCCTAATACACTATGAATGCAAATGAAAGTTCAAGTTATTAGCTAACAAGTTTATTTATTCCCTCCATCAGTCCTTGAAATTGTTCTTCAATAGCGTGCAAAATCTGAAATTTAAGATTTGATATTTTCTATGTCGTACTTGACATTATAAATTTTATATGAATAGTTGATTACCGCCTGTACAATGAAGTTTTCACCCTTAATTGGCTCATTTGATTGATCTGTTTCAGATTCAATTGGATTAGCCTGCACAAAATAAACAAATGAATAAATTTCACGATACAAGCAAAAAGTATAGTTATGAATTGAAAGATTATGATACTTACGCAGGCCAAAGCGATGGCAATAAAAAAAATGAAACATACTTTATTGAACATTGTGATGTGCACTTACACGTGTTCAAGCAGAAATCAAACTATAACTCGAAATGAAACACGATACTTTATATATACTTTATAATACACGTTTTTATATGATATAATCAATAATGCATTCAATTCATTAAACTTCGTGACCTACGGTTAAATAAGCACTTAATATCTTTCCTTGTAAATACGAAAATATATAAAACGGAAGTGTTTCACAATAAAAGGTAATAAATAATCATTCAGCAATTATTTCGTTTGTTACATTAGACTAATCTTTTAAAAAAATGAAAATAATTAACTGTTACTGCCGATAAAATTCAGTTGAACAGATGAACGCAAATTATTAATATTTTAAAATTCGGAAAATACAAATGAATTTACGAGATTGGGATTTATTAATTCTTAATTAAATTTCTGATTCGAATTCGAATTATAGCTTAACTATTCAGGGGAAAATTCGCTCATGAAATCTGTCATTTTCGTACTCGAATTTTTCTTTGATTTGACACTTCAAAATATTTAATATATATAAAAATCGATTATTACGTTAAACGTAGAAATTTTACTATTGAGGATTATAGGATACCGCAGTGCCTCTGTGTATTCAATGTTAGTTTACATAAGAACTAGAGGAATAAGGTATGGCTGGAGGGCCTTATTCCTCTAGTTTTTATGGGTCACTCACAGTACCTTTTAACATTCAACGAATTTGTTACTCTTCTCTTTTGACTATGCTAGACCAATATCAAGACAATCATTTCGCAAATTTCACTGTTTCAGGTAATAATTGTTCTACCTAAATTAAACTTTGCCGCAAAAACATATTTTTGAAGTGTTTAGAATGTTTAACTTTAATTTAATATCAATCAATTTTCAGAAAGTTACGAAATTATAATTAGAAAAAAACGCCCGAAGTGGGCAAAAAAGAATCAATGCAAATATTTTTGATGCAAATAATAAATTTAATATAAAAATATATTTAATCAGCGGAAGGAACTTTTTTTTAAATTTCTAAAAGCAGATGTTTCATACATATTACTTTCAAATTTATAATTATAATAACACATCTATGTAAGTTTGACGTCCTTTAAAAATGGAAATACTTCAAAGTCATCCACCTTTTTAATACAAAAATAGAAATATTTAATTTTTATGCTCGTTTTTTGCTTTTGAGAATTTTCAAGATGAGTTAATTTCCTCTATATTAGAAGCATGGGCGATCCATTCTGACCACAACCACACACTCGTTGAGACATCTGGAAGATCATCTATACTAAAGCTTACAATACCCACTTGAACTCCTCTTTCGTCTACAACAGGACCCCCAGAATCACCCTGAAAATGATTAATTGATTGAAAATCAATGTTAAAAGCCAATGAAAAAAAATACTAACTTTGCAACTATACTGATTTCCAACAGTACATATCATTCCACGATCAACCACTGGCAAAAGTTCGAACTCTGGAAAAATAAGTTCTGATTCGTTATGATTTTTGAAACTTTTCTCCAAATACTCATTTTGACACTTATCAAAATCATATATTTTTCTTCTAGCGACGTGTAAATCATTAATTTGTTCATCATGGTCCTCCTAAAGAATTGTATATAAATTAGTGTAAAGTAAACAAAGATTTAAAAATCAATAAAGACATACCATGCATTGTTCCGTATAGCCCCAACCAGTGAGTATAACAGAAGCACCTACTGCGAGAAGATCTTCTGAATTTTCTGAAGAAGCTAATTTAACTGGTTGTACTTTATCATTGAATTGTATATCCTTTTCAACTCTGAGTAATGCGATATCAGCCATATACGGTAGAAATAACTATAAAATTATATTTTTTTAGCCATTTTACGGCAAATCTACAAGCGCTACGTCATGCGGTATTATTAGGCGAAATTGCACAATTTTAAGGCTAGAAAAGCCCCTAAATGCTCCCAGAAGAAATATGTGACATACGTTTTCGATGTGTTTTTTCATCAGCGTACCTTTCATGAGGTTGAATTTTCAAAAATTTTCCCCCGAGAAACTTGACAAAAACTTTTAAACTAGACTATTCCAAAAACTATACTTAAAACATTTTTTTAAATAATAATTTAAATCGAAAGAGATGAACATTTACGGACGATATAGTTATTTTTCAGACGATCGTTTTTTTCGCGAGATAATACTTGATAAATATGAGACATGATCGTCCGCACATCCATACACTTTTAAGACGCGTCTTTGTCATCCAAGTATGAATTATTTCCGTATAAGAAAATCCAAAAAACCAACCAAACTTGTGAGAAAGTGAAAACATATCTAATAATAAATTTGAGGATGCGATTATCGAATCATGGAGCTTATCGAATATCGAATATCGAATCGAATATCGTATATCGAATGATGAGTCGCGCGAAGCGCGCTGAATGTCTCTATGAATTGAAGTATGTATATCTATATCGAATCAAAATCGAAATATCTAATCGGAACAGAGCAGATTAAAAAATTGTTAATAAATGATTCATTAACCTGATTAGTCAGAGTGAAAAATTAAACAGTACATAACCCCAGGCCGAGGCGACGCCGAGGCCGCAAAAGAAGTGCGTATGGCAGTTCGGGGGCGCTGTACAGCGCTCGCAAGGCTAGAAAAAAGAAGAAGAATAAAAAAAGATGTGCATAAGGGATTTCTTTTTTGGCGGCTTAGACTAAATACGATATTTCATATTCAGTGGTCCTATAATAGCATTTCCCTGTCTGCGCAGGCGAAGAAAAATAGTTGCCTACGGACCGCTGGTAAAATCATTCATAAATAAAATATATCTATGTCTCATAGCAAAATGATGCTACTGTGGATTAAGAAGGATAGGACTCGATTTAGCAAG
>CACVKI010138407.1:0-12605 GCA_902732785.1 Trichogramma evanescens | reverse complement strand
TTATTGACTTAACTTAAATTTATGATAAAAATAGTCAAATTCACTCACATAGCGGAAAGATGAATCGTATTGAACTTCTGATTTCCGAAAAAAATTATTCACCATCATCTTTTGTTTATTATTGTCGCAAGCTTTTCAAATGGATTTGTGTTTCCCCAGACATGAATAAAATCGTCCAGCTGTTTGGAAGGATTATTGGGTTCATCTTGACAGCTTTGATAGTACTTAATATGGTAATTATTTAATATAATATCGATTTTAAAAGAACTACGTATCTTCTTATTTTCTAGCTCAGGGTGTAAGAGATTACTTATTCATGTTTGTCAACTTTATTTACCCTTTTTCCCATAATAATCAATTTGAATGTTTTTTTTTTATAATTTCTCTTGATGTTCATTTAAAAAATGTTTTACTAGTATTCTCAAATTAATCCACCAATTGGCAGAGGTAATAGAAAAATAGAGAAGGTTTCAAAAATTCTGAAAAAATTTGGTGTTCCTTAAACGATACTCAGACATTTTTGTTCCGTAAAATTAGTTTTCGATGTAAAAAATAATGTGCGTTAAAAGTCTAATTGTTTACGTCAGTCAAAATTTTTATGAACAAAAAAATTATTTTGACTAAACCAATTGGAGTTTTGTAAAGTACAGACCTCGAGGACACTCTCTGCCTGAATTATAACCCCACAGTAACCCAAGTAACCCCACAGAATTGAAAAAGGGTTAAAAAATTAGATTAAAAAAAATGATCGTGCGTCAAATTTGGAAACACTAAGCCTATTGTGGTGCAATGATACAAATTTTTGAATTTGCCTAAAGTGAAAAATTATGTTTTTGATTATAATAAATCTACCAGAGTAAAGATAAAGCTTCAAACTATCTTTAGGCATATGCAGTTTCACATTTCAAAAAGTGTATTTTTTATTATTAAAATAATAAAAATACACTTGGCGGGCCCTAATCGTGCAGTCTCCTCTATTCTTTGACCAATATTCTAAGACTCATTTATTGGACGTATTTTTTCCTTCAAAAAAGAAGTAGTAATAAGTAGCTAAGAGTTTATAATAAAAAAAAATTATTTTAAAAATGGACCTTAATGCTTACGAGATGAGAGAAATTCGGCTACCTTTTTTTAGATAAGAGTGCACAAAAAAGTTTTGGCAAGGATCTGTGACCCAAAGGTGAAATGCTCTCCTCGTAAGTTAATTACGGATGTCATGGTTATTTTCGGAATGTTTTTTGTTCTATTATCAAAATATATCGCCCTGCACGAATAAATTGTTACTATCTTATTTCAGGTGCTTGTACTTCTATTTGGATTCATCAACAAAAATATAAGTCATAATGATATATTCGATACAACTTATGGTTGTTTTTTTATGATTGGATTTGTATTGGTTTACGCGTCTACTATTGATACGGCTTACGGGGTACTATGTCATATCATGCATCTGCATCTTAAAACTCTGTTTGTAATAAATTATTATCATAGACGGTGGCCGTTCTGATTAAAGTTGAAATCATGTGGAAAAAATGCAAAAACTGCACTGAGAAAAAGATCATTTTGGAGCAAGCTAGAATTGGTTTTATCATATCTGTACTTTACGTCGGTTTGTACTAATTTTTTTACTTTAACTATTTTTTATGAAAACTCTTTTTCATTCAGGTTCACTTCCTCTTTTCTAAATTCTCTTAATTTAAAAATGTTATCTCTTTAACAAGACTTATGATTTTATATCAGTTATTAAAACACTATACCTTGAACTTGATGTATTTTATTATAAAAACAATTTTAGGAAAGATCGGCTTTCTGAGACTCCTATTTTAATTTAATGTACAAACATGTAAATTTTTTCCACAGGCCTATTAAATGTTACTTTTTTTGGATATTCTTTGGAACCAATTATAAAATATTCAATAACAAGTTGGACATCAGGAAATAAATCAGTTGAAAAAAGCGTCTGTATCCCCTTTTATTTTACTTCCATCGTTGAAAACTACTATTGGATATTGTTTTGTTACACACTGATACTTACTGGTATATTCAGTTCTACAATCTGTACATTAAATTACTTTCAAATTTCTGTAGCAAAATTCATTGTGGGAATGTTTAAAATCATAGGGTAATCGTGAACTTGAGTATAACTTTGACTACCGAAATAGACGATATCTTTTTATGGTACATTTTTAATATCGAAATTATTTTTATTTCAGACACGATATGGTGCACATGCATGAAAAGTTGGAATTGACTTCTGAACCTTTGCAAAATGAACAAATAATGGAAATAATCAATAAAAGAATACGCACTAATATTCAAAGACACCAAGAGACAATCGAGTTGAGTAATTCTGATTTTGAAACTGAAATCAAGAGTCAATACTTAAGATTTCTTATAAAGAATAACACGAGTATTAATACTATAATTTAACCACAGTCATTAATCATTTCAGGTTATTCAAAGCTTTGCAAGAACAAACGAACATGAAGTATTTCATTATCATAATATTGATAACCTTGGAATTAAGTTTAGCGGGGTTCTGGGTATGTTTTTTATTTATCAGATACATTTTTTGAATTATTTCATTTCACGTTAGATTTTCTGATGTAAAAAAATTTGAAGTTAAGTGATCTTATTTATCACTTTTTAGAGTATAGTTGTACTCGAAAACAACAAATTCTATGCTTTAAAAATGATTGCAACAATGATTGCTACAATGATGATTCTGTTATACTTAATTTATTCAAGTGAAGACTTGATAAACGCCTGTGATCGTTTGAACAAGGATTGGTATTTAGACGACAGGTTGATAATTAAACCATACGAAAAGTAACTATAATTAAAATAATTCTTTCAGTTATGACGCTAAATGGTACTTATTCAAAGTAAAAGAAAGACGTTTGATTCTTTTAATGATTCTCCGAACTGCAAATCTTTGCACTCTTACGGCTGGTCCAACGGTTAAAATGAATTATGAAACTTCTGCTATTGTGAGTTATCTAAAATGAACTGATTAATTGCACAATTTTATAGCTGCATTTTGAAATCTTTGAATAATTTTATAGATCTTGAAAATGGTATTATCATATTTGATGGCTTTTTATCGCATAATGGGAGATTCAAATTGAAATTTATTTGAGAAAATAATTAAAATTTAAATTGGCACAGCTATATTAAACACGAGTAAAACTACATTATAAAAATGTTACGTTGAAATAATTTGTTCACTGATTCCTTTAGTATGCAAAATTGAGGAAAAAAGCTATTTTCTGAACATATTTAACGATAAAGATATAAAGATATAAAGATAGAACGTAATAAAAACCCTGAACTTTTTCAATAATTTCTCAGTAATTTTGTGCATTTGGTACAAATCGATATGCGAGTGAATCGTCAAAGCTAATCGCAAACGCGTTGAATAATTTATCCATACAAACTATTTCGAAATCGGTATTTCCTCATAAATTTTAAATCTTCAAGTAAAGCTGAAAGAAGAAAAAAAATGTGGACATTAAGCTGTCATTGATATTGGCTTCTGCGCACCGCGCTTGAAGTATTATAGCTATACAGAGTCCATCTAACGGTGAACGGTTTCCATTCATAAAAAAAGTTCGATACTTACCGATCTAAAAATTTCTCACCGCCCGACAGTCGGTATCGTATAATATTTAGCAGCTCGCCAAATCGATAAGCGCCGATCAACGACTATCTCTCCTTTTTCATCATTATGCTGCTCGATAATTAAGTACTTGACGATTTTTCCATCGATCTTTATCGTCGCGTCGTGTGTGCAATGTACATCATATACACGAAATTAAATCGATCGCTATCGCGAGGCTATCTCGTTATTTTCAAGTTCAGTCGTTGAATCGACGAAAGTACTTGTTGCTTCGGCTCTTCATTAAAAATATACCAAGTTGCACTGCTTACTTTTCGCGAGTATCGAATCGCGCGCTATTACATTCGATTCGTAAACGCAGAAGTTGGATGGAATATCGTGCGAATCCCAGATGGCAAACACAGTTGGAGTCGCATCACCAACTGTACATCTAATTTTATATCGGTCATGGACGTAATCGGCTGTTAATTACATAATTTATTTATCGTTTGAACGAAAAAAAAAACGAAATTTCCAACGGTTTCAACCAATGAAGCGTAAATTGTCGAGAATTTTTACATAAAAATATCAAGTAGCACTGCGAGCGCGCGCTAATGATTGTTTTTTTCTCTTTAAAAAAATCTGAAGAATATCGGAGCAATGCTGCACGTATCTATAATGAAAAATTTTGATGTTCATCGAAAAGTGTTCCACACTACGGCATGGCGTGATCCATATAATCTGTCACTAAGTCATCGCATGGATATGTCGCGATGCTTGCAAGGGAAAACGAAAGCGCAAAACTCACCTTTAAAATCAACAGCGTAGCTTAACAAGAACAGCATAAAATTTAAACTGAAAATAAATAATCAAATCAAAAAAAGTAAATTAATTAAGTCAATTTATTTATTAATTTGATTCTATGGCGTTACATTGATTGTTGTACAAAAATTACCGATCTATCCGTCATCACTCGTTTCGACCCGTAGCTGCCAAGCATACGTTGTACAAATCATCGTTCATCAGGCGTTGGAGGATCATATCGCCTGTCTCGCGCGACACCTTGTTGTGTACCAGCTGCATGAAGGAATCCAAGGTCGCCTGGATGAAGAATCCTCTCGTCATTATCTCGCAGAGGTGCACGCAGCACTGCTCGCGGTATTTCTCGTCGATCTTCTGCCCCAGCTCGCCCGTGCGCAGCAGCGTGAAGTAGTCCATGTAGTCGAGTTGCCTCCTCGCGTCCTCGGGATCCATCCGCACCAGATCCCAGAGCGACAGCTTGGCCCTCAACTTGATCTCCTCGGCTCCCTTCTTGAAGCTCGAGCTTCTCCACCAGCGAGCGTCGAGATCGGCCTGGCTCTGGAACAGGCCGTAGGCGCGGTATAGCCGCATGATCGTCATGTTGTGGGCGAGGGTCAGCTCGTAGCCCTTCTTCCTCAGGTGCTCGACGACGATCATGAGGCGCGCGGCCCAGCGCAGCTTGAACTGATCGCCCTCGCCTGTGTCGACCTTCCGCGACTCCCTGAAGCACTCGTCGAAGTGGTCCGCGCTGGGAAAGTCGCAGCCGGCTCCGTGATCGAGCAGCAGGTCGACCAGACGCGGCAGCAGATTCGCCAGGGCGTGCTGCAGCGGCGTACGACCCGCGTGGTCGCGCGCGTCTACTCGCACCGGACGGTTCAGCTGCCGGCTGACCTTGAACAGCGTCTCCGCCAGGTCGTAGCAGCTGCTCGCGCCGAGCTTGCAGACGAGGTGCAGCGGTGTGGCGGCCTCGTCGTCGGCCACATTGGGATCGGCGCCCCGTTCCAGCAGCAGCTTGGCCGTCTTGTCGTGGCTGCGCGCCAGCGCCAGGTGCAGCGGGCTGCGGCCCCACGCGTCCTGGGCGCTCACCTCCGGCAGCTGGGGCTGCCGTCTGTCGCGGGCCGCCATCTCCAGCAGCAGCTCGACCAGCTCGTGCTCGTCTCTGTCGCGCTGGCAGCACAGATGCAGCGGAGTCAGGCCGTCCTTGCCGGGCTTGATCGGGTCGGCGCCGTTATCGAGCAGAACCTCGATCAGAGGCCTGTCGCGGTTGGTGTTCTTCAGGGCGAAATGGAGGGGCGCGTCGCCCCGGCTGTGAGGCACGTTGATGCGCACCAACTTGCGGATCTTCTTCCGACTGATCTCCAGCACGTGCTTGGCCATCTCGGCGTTGCTCTCGTCGTGCCTGGCGCAGATGACGTGGAGCGCGTTCAGTCCCGCGCTGTTCGTGGCGTTCGGATTGGCGCCTTGCTCGAGCAGCAGTCGCGACAGGTCGTTATGGCAGCGGGACAGGGCCCAGTGCAGCGGCGTGTTGTAGTGCTCGTCGCGCGCGTCAACGTCCACCCGTTCGCGCGGACGATCGAACCTGGTGGGGCGACGACGCACGAAGAACACCTTCGCGAACTCGAGCTCGTCGTCGCCTCGCGACGCCTCCTCCGCGCAGAGCGCGTGCAGCGCCGTCAATCCTCGGGAGTCGCGCACGTTCGGACTGGCGCCGTACTTCAGCAGCAATCTCATCGCCTCGAACTCTCTGGCCCGCAGAGCCTCGTGCAGCGGCGCCTCGACGGCCGATCCTCGTTGTCCCTGCGCCGCGGCCACGACGATCGGGCAGGGACAGTTGGGATCCTGGCCGGCCTCGAGGAACTCCCGCACGGCTCTCGCGACGCCGTAACGACAGGCCACGTGGAAATGCGTCAGGCCCGTATCGTCGTAGTAATTCGAGTCGTAGCTGTTGTAAATCCTGAAGAGCTCGCGGGCCGCGTTGTGGTTCTTCGTCCTGACGGCCCAGAGTAAGGCGGTGTCGCGACGCAGGTCGGGTCGGCCTTGCGCGTCGAGCTCGGGCACGTCCTTGTAACCGCTGAGCTCCAAGAAGTCGAGGAATCGCTTGCCCGGTTGGCTGTTCCAGTTCTCGAATCGCAGATTATCGATCGAGTCCGCTATGAGCAAGTCCATCTGCCGGGGTTCAAAGGTGTCCTCGAGTCTCGGCAGGTGCAGCTTCCATTTCTTGAAGAGATGAGAGAGATGGCAGAGCAACTTGAGTCGATCCACCTCGTTCTGCCAGTTCGAGACCCTGTCGCGCAGCCTGTTCATGACTTGGAGCTTGAGCTCGTCCAAGCGGTCGTAGTCGCATTCGTCGTCGTTTCGGATACCGGTTCTAGACATGGTTCTCGGGCCACTCGTTTGCACGCGTACACGGTAAGATATTTTTCTGCTGTCGAGATGAGATCTCTACTGTGTCGATGCTCACGCCGCGGTGTCTCAACGTGTACTGTCTGTTTGAAAGTATATTGTGAACGAATTTCTGGAACTGTATAGAAAGCCACGTACTCGCGTGTAAGATAGTTCGGGGGGGAAAATACATCAATTCCATCGGAACAGTTTAACTTGGGAAATTTCTCGACGTTTTTCCGCGTATAAAATGAAATCGGAATTTGGTGGGACGGATGAAACCTGCTATATGTAATGTTTTCGGAAGCGCCGAATACAAATCTGATGTTACTTTTTACCGAAAAAAATCAGCGTCAGGGTAAAAATCGAGGGTGAAAGAGTTTTTTATTCATATCTCGGAAACGAAGCAAGGTACGGAAAGGCCGCGTCAGTGAGCCAAAAAGCACGAATTTCTAGGAATTTTGTACTAACTATTGCACAACTTTTTTTCTAGTGGACGGATTTTCAATCAATATACTTCAAGATCTTTGTTTTTTAAAGACAAATAAAATAAAAATAAATTGTTTCAGTCTATTTTCAATATCTTACAAGATATGACCGTTTAAACAATTAATTTCAACTCTACGAGAATTACGATAATCATCCCCATCTAATTCGTATCTAGCGATTTGATAGCTGTACGAGGTAGCAGACTACGCGCTCGAGCTCAATGAGCAGTATAAGCAGCAGCGAGTGACAGTTGGTCATCAGCCGCTCTCGACAATAACAATAGTCAGTTAGACAAATCGCTGAACAACAAAAGCACCGCGGCAAGCACCAGCTTCGAAGACGGCTCGATTAGCCAGCAGTTAGATTCGTCCTCCATCCGGTCGACTGTTGTAAAGCAGAACACCGATTGACTTCGCAGCAGCAGTTGGTATAGGTAACTAAATGCCAGTCGCTCAGAACATCGGCCTCGACGAAGCAAAGCCCAAACAGATCTCTGACAGTATCGAAGTTGAGATCATCGACAAGTCCAACATTGTGTATTTACCCGGTTTGAAGTTGGAAGTCAAGGATTTCAATAATGATGTTTGGCCCAGTGCTACGGTAATCGATGTCGATGCTCAAGATGTTTTGATTCGCTTTGACGATATGGCAACTGGACCCAACGAATGGATATCAATGGATAGTTCGCGTCTAAAGATGACGACTCAGCCTCCCGATGAGCAAAAACCTTCCAGATGTGAGTTGTTTGGTCATGAGAAAAATTCAAAAGATACAAAACAAAAAAGTGAAACAGTTGTCAAAGAAGAGTTACAAGAAACAGAGACCAGTAGCCAAAATGCAGATGTTATTCAAACGCCAGAGCCAGCTAAAGTAGATGTAAAGACTGAGACTCAAACTCTTGCGGAAACACCAGGTACATTTATATTCATTTATATATTTTTAATTAATTATCATTGTTTTAATAATCAATTTTAACATTTCAGTTAATCCAATTGATTCCAGTATTTTAATTGGAAGTTTGAGAGTCGAAACAGAAGATGGTGCTTTCAAATGTCCAAAGGAAGGTTGTAAAAAATTAGCGAGAAAGGAACACTTACTCACCATGCACATAAAACACTATCATCAAGAATTTATTCAATATTTGGGAGTTACACCTAATGTTGCTGACTTAGCTTATGCTCGAACAGCTGGAAAGCCCGTTAAAGATGTTGTTGCAAAAAAATCTAGAAAGCAAACTTTGACACCAAATCATGTTAAATTACGTACTTCAAGCTGTGACAAAGAAAAAATTCCTAAAGCTGAATCTGAAATTCAAACCAAAATTGAAATAAAAGCAGAAAGAGGTAACAGTAATCATGAAGATAGTTTATCCGAAATAAGTAATCTTAACAATTGTACTGCATCTCCTGAAACTTTATTCGATATGAGAAAGAAAGACGAAAAAGCTCGTACTGGTATTAAAGTTTTATTACCAGTTAGGAATTCATTATCTGTTGTTCACAATGAACCAGAAAATTCTCTGCCAACAAATGCAGAGCCAGAGATATGCTTGCCAAGCAATCCAAGAGAAATGAAGAAGAAACTTACCAGTGAATCAAGTGCAGCCCCAAAATCCAAAAAGCAAAGGCAATTTTCAGAAATTGATAACAGTTTTTCTCTATCGGACGACAGCGTCTGTGACAGAGATAATACTTTAGATTCCAGTAATAAATCTAGCCTTTTAAATAGTTCAGAATTAGCTAATAGTAGTGCTAGTGATACAATTCCACCTGCAGTAGGTGATACAATATTAGAAAATGGCGAGCTTATCAAAATCGAAAAATTAAGCGAAGAAGAAAGAATTAAGTGCACTTACGGCTCGATGGAGGAAGATGGATTGGTGGTTGAGTGTGATCTGTGCCGATACCGCCAACACGGTGTCTGTATTAAGATAAAAGGAAAGCAAGATGTACCCAAGAAATACATATGTGACTTTTGTCACGAAAAAAGACAAAGAACGTCCAAAAAAAAGTACTTCCACGATCAAGACTGGTTAGACAAAGGAACACTACCAAAGTTTAATGCAGTGCACATTAATACCGAAAAAGACCAAAAAAGATCTGCCATGCTAAAGCGTGCATTCGACGTTATGAAAATGGTTTTGGAAACCAACGACGTGCTGCACAGTTTGAGGGTGAAAATTAACATAGCACAAAATAAAGATCACCCAAAACTATATCTCTGGGCAAAGAGCTGGAGTAAAATCGAAATACCGTCGTATCCGAACGAACCAGTACCTTTCCTGGAAAAAATTAAGGACGAAAATGACAATAACGATGACAGCAACATCGATATCAAAATACCGTCAAACGAGAGCATGCCGGTACCATTGTTGAAAACGATCAAAGACAAAACTGACAATAATGAAAACGCCAAGATCGATTTGATCAAAATTCTCGGCGATGACGAGAATGAAATTTCACTTACTTCGTCAATGAATCTCGGCTTGAACGGCAGCAGCCAGTCGTCGATCGTTTGCACCCCATTGAAACCCTTTGCACCCGAGCCCGAGGCACCCATCGTCTCGGAAGAGTGCAAGTCTCGTCTACTTGAGCACATCGAGAACCTCCAAGAGTGGGTGGACTCGACCTTGAACTTCTTCGAGGTTCATATAAAGGATTTGGAGAAAGAATTTAAGTGGAGTCCGGACACGAAAGATCAAGACATGCACACGATCCAAACCTTGCTCATGGTTCTGAGAGATCTGAAAAACATACGAAATTATCTAGTCTAAAGTTAAAATGTATATATATTGTAATTTTTTGACCTAGTCATTTTTTTAAATTAGGCTGTAAAAAAAAGGAAGTTCTGTACAGTTAATGATAAGAATAAAAATACGCATTCAATTTTTTACATGAAAAATATCTGTAATTGATCATATTCCAATTCCATTCATTGTTTTAAACGTTGAAATCTCTGCTATCAAACTATCTCTCTTATTTGAGTACACACATTATCAATAATTGTTTTCGCTGTCGGGTCTATCCATATAAGCAATATCAACCGATCATATGCATTAGTTATCGAAGTCTCCATCATGGTACTGCAGCTGCGCCTTAAGCATCGCAGTAAATCATTGTGCAAGTTGACCTATGTATTCGATTTACAATTTAGATTTATGTAAAAGGTAGTCGTAAAATATACCAGGATTATTAATACATTTTTTGAATAATCATGATTATTTTCTTGAGAATTATGATTGATATAATTTTAACCACAAGGCCTAGAGAGAATAAAAAATTTAGCCATATTTACGAAACACACATTTTTTATTTTTTAACGAATGAATGCGTGTACATTTATAAAATTTATAGAAAGAATTACAATTTCAATATCGGTTTTGCATTGAAGCAAGATTTATCATAAACGTAATTTTAAAATTCATATTATGAGCTTGTTGGTTTCATCAGCAGATGGAGCATTGTAAATTCGTAAGTGACAAAAAAATTTCCTATTGCCGTATGTACTTTTACCATAACTCCATTCATTCTGTTATGGTTATTTTCAAGTAATCCGATAATTCAGATTCTCGATAAATGCTACCAAACGGTATTAATTCAGTACAGGTAGCACTTAACAGAATTTTTTTCGATTTTAAGCTATTTTTAGGCCTTTGAATACTTTTCAACACTACGTTTATAGAAATACTTACAAGAGGAGGAAAAATCCTATTCAAAAATTCAATTAAAAAAATTTCAAGTTTAAGGTGTATATAAGCCCTTAACATCATCGAACAAAAGGTTTTTTTGTTATTTAGAGCATTATTATTAACATTAAACATTAGAAAGATTAAAAAATATTTAGGAATACTTTTGAATATTTTTTTTTTAATATCAGTCGAATGAATGGGATTATAGCTTGTTATTATTATACAAAAATTTTCGTAACGATTAAAATTTCTATATGTTAATTGAACTACAACCTTTACTTATAAATGAATATTTTATATAATGAAAAATGTATTTAGTGATTATTTACTAACTTTATGTATAACCTTACAAAAAAATTTTCAGACCCAAAATCGTAAATAATTAATTGAATAATTTAGTAAATTTTTTAAAATATTTTGCTGATGATAGTCTAGGATAATATTTAGATTGATTAAATAAGCAGTATAATTGTTTTTCTAGGATTGTTTTTATTGAATGTTTAGTGGAAGAATCAATGATATCATAATGTTGATTTTTTCAATTAAAATTTAGGGGATTAAAATCCCAGACCCCACCGTTCCAAAAAATCCTTGAGACATCGTGTTAATCAGATCGTGTTAATCTAATGAAAATCCCAGACCCCACCGTTGCAAAAATCCTTGAGACATCGTCTTAATCAGATGCGCAGTACAATTTTTCCGTTCAGTCCAACAGGGGCCATAAGTAACACTTTTTGGCACGGCGTAGTTTAGGGCCCGAGCGCAGCGAGGGTCCTAATAGCTGGGCCGAAAAGTGTTACTTATGGCCCTTGTATCGAAAACTACTATTTACTATACGTAAACTTTTTTATACAAACAAAGTACTGACATAAAAAGTGCTGGTAAAATCGCTACTTATCAATTAAGATTGTAAATGTTGTTTTAAACGAAACTCAAAATGGTTTTCTGCATTACTGTAATAATTACTATTTTTTCACTTGGATTAACTGTTTACATTATATTGTATCGATGAAATATATTATGTAGTTCTTTTCTTTTAGTTTACATAACTCAATATTAACGTAAAATAACAAATAAAGCAAGATTAAATTTATGATGCATATTTGGAATAAGTTAAAATAGTAAAATTAATTTAGCAATTATTAACGTGACATTATTTTAGTCGGGTCGGTAACGAAAGCAGTCTATGATCTGGGATCGATATAGATCTGGTGAGGGTAACTGATATATTATCGATCGATCAATGAAGGCAAAAAAAACTGACAAGGAGACCTTCTCACCTTCGGGTCATGGATTTGGCCCAAACTTTTTTTGGTGATTCAGGACAGTTAGAAAACATGCCCTGTTATGTTAGTTTATGTGAAAATGCCCCAGAAGCCTTAGATAAAAAATAAAGGTCCAAATAATAAAAATAAGCGTATATAGTACAATATATATTCATTTCCTATCCTCAAACTATTTTGGTCACTTATTTCAAACACCTGGTTCTTGAAAACATTACATTTCATTGTTAAGCTGTTAAGACACAAAACATTGCAATCTTGATCAATTGATGACATTATAAAGCGTTTAATTTCAATACGTATGGCCTTAAACGCTTCAAATAATTATTATTTTAATACAAGCACTGGAGATCCGACAAGTTCT
>CACVKI010138405.1:0-64790 GCA_902732785.1 Trichogramma evanescens | reverse complement strand
AGTTTTCTCTGTATATTCAAAAAAAAATTTTTTTCTTCATTTTTAATAAATTTTTCATAAATGTAGATTTAAGGTACCTTTCCCCCCTTAAATATTATCACGACACCAGTTGTTGCAGTTAAAACTGTAATTTATTAAACATAATTATTTACATTATTTACATATTACTTACTAACAATAGATGTTACCTGAATCAACACAATGTGACGGAGCTAACGTACTTACAGAGTTCTCAAGTACGAATGCCCGTTACATTTTCTCTACTATTATACAGTCCCCTCTCTCACATACCTAGAGTCCCGAAGACTCTTACCTGTGTCCGACTAGTAACTTACATACGTATAGAGAGAGGAAACAGCGACGCCGACTGCAATATTATATTCGTTTATAAATGCGTAATCTCTTTTGATCATGCGCGAGCTGGAGGGGGAAGGAGGTGTGCATTCGTATTATATACATTTCGAATTATATTCATGAAGCATTGATTTACAACGACACGAGACTTATGCCAACAATCTACGAAATCAATGTTTATGTCTGCTTTTCAATGTATATACAAAGCGAGTACATACATAAATGCATATAAAGAGAGAATATTTATCGATAACTCCTATTCACACCTAACTTTTTGCATCGGGTATTGATTAAAGCACGGACTTATCTCTATTTAGTTGGCTCGCGATACCACTCGGTCAAACGAGGATACTTTGTATAACTCATCAGAAAGCTCGAAAAGTTAAATGCATCGTCGGGGCTCGCTCCCTCGCTTCTTTGACGCCGAGCACGCACATACACACACATACGCACATACAACTACAATTCAAATCGAGCACGATTATGCGGAGCGATAATATAATTCAAAGCGCGCACCACACGCGCCCAAGTCTCGGGGTCAACTAACGATGTCAATTGGCTCGAATGTAACAAAGTGCCGCGGGGTTCAATTTCGAATCGCCGGCGCTGCAGCGTGTTAATAACTCATTAAGCTCTCTCTTGCTCTCCTCTCTCTCTCTCTCTCTCTCTCTCTCTCTCTCTCTCTCTCTCCTCGTTTATAATGGGAATCTGCACCTCGGAGATAAACTTCGTGCGCGCGCGTTATACATACAGCATACGCATGGATGATACGCTTGGAAAGATCGAGCAAGAAAAAAACGAAAAAAAAGAGAGGAGAGACAGAGAGAGAAAAATTAATTCATGCAGGCGTGTACAAGAATCTGCTGAAAATTTTTTCTTGCTTTCGCGTAACATGATTGATGCACGGAAAGAGGCCTCGATCGTGTAGAATATGTTCCGAGGAGAGCATAACGAGAGTCGCCGCTTTTGCTTTTGTCAATAAAGTTTTTTTATCTCTAGGCGACGATGTTCCGTATACGGATTATACGACAAGCCTAAACGAACTTTATCTCGCCCAAGTACTTCTGCTGGCGATGCGTTTAGCAGCTCGAAGGAAGTATTATGTGTGTTGTTCGGTATGTGACTCGAACGAAGTTTCGTTCATGATTAATGTAGGGAACACCAGGCAACAATGATGATGTCGAAGCGATTTCACATGTGTCATTGGGAAAATCGCTTCTTCCGGAAAACATATACAGGCGGAAGCCGAAATAATTTCAAGCCTGAGCTACCCCAAAGCAAAGTAACTGATAAGTTAATTATACGCATTTTCTCCGATAGTCTCGTTACTTCAGTCACTCGGATCGCCCGATAAATCAAACAGGATTATTCCATTTCCGGATCGCTGCATATTTAAGAATGTAAGGAAAATAGCTTCGGTTTTATACTTGGAAAAAGCCTCGAGATAAGATTCGATTTGTCCTATAATATCGGGAGCCGCCTCGGCGCACTGCTGGGTGGTGCCCCACGGTCGTAGGACGAACGTCGCAGCTTGGACACGCGAATAAGAGACAATCAGGTTAAGCGAGGTAGAGAGGAAGAGAGAAGACAATTGGATCGTGCTAATTTGATTTCATTCCTTCAATTGTCACAGCAATTGACCTATGGCTCGGTGGCTGCTACGCCGCCGCCTGCTGCTGCTGCTCCCACTGCTTCAGGGCCGAATGGAATTTGGAGCATGGATAACACGCGACACTACATTGCCGAAGCTTTCGCGCAACGCTAATTCCCGACGTCGATATTTCCCTCCTGGTAGCGGCGCGCTAGATTACCTTCGCACTTTCGGGCGATGCATTTTCTCGGTTTATTGGAGCCCAATTATTATTTTGAATTTGAATTATGGAGGCAAATTGCTGACGTCGTGCAGGCCGAAGAGTGATTGAGGTGAGTGTAACACCGTCGAGACACGTGTGCGAATAGAACCGCAAAAAGTTATCACAACTCGGCAGTTGACGAGTTTAGAGAATATTTACAAATGTAGTTCGACTGTTTGCCACTAGGCTGCGAAGCTCGACAATGCTCATACTCGCCATTGGTTCGCATCTTTACTGGAATAAGAGAACGCGAGAAAATCCGCGAAATGAACATTCAAACTCTGTTTGTCGTCTAGTTTTTGCAATATGTTTCACGACAAATATCGTTTGATTCGTATTCACACGCATCTTTCAGAGTATGTTCACCGATTCGAACGACAGCAGCATCAGCTTTTATATCGACATGGAGAAACAAGTTCGTTACGCTTTGCGCGCCACACGAAGGGCAAAAAAAGGCCTCTCGGATTCGTTAATGGATTATATACGCGGCCGAGACTCATCACGGCGAAGGTAAATCCGCGCTGCATACGTCTCATCTGCTTGTCCATGGCAATCCGATTGAGTCATATACGGCTAATCACGTTTATACCGATATATACATACGCGCGCGCACACATATGCACATGTCTCTCATTCATGCCGAGCACACAGAACATTTATCTCTCTCATGCTGTATAGCAGTATATACGTCTGTCTACGTGAACGTACGAGGATCCGTGCGCGATCGCTCGCTTACTGTATGTGTCTCTGAGTGTGTGTCTGTATATATATATTGACTTTGCAAAGGGCAGCGATTAATCCGACGGTTTATACCGATCGGTAAGGCCGAGCACGTATTATATCCGAACGCCGCAGGGGCTTTAGCGATGCGATGAACGAACAAAAAGGAAACGAAGCTGCGCGACACAATCGTCGTCGCGCCGTCGTCCTCTGCTGCCACCACTACTACTACTCGTCGTCTTATATTGGAGCTGGGCGAAGTTAAACTAGAGATAATAGTAAAATCGACGTCCTGGAAAAGCCGATGCGCCGTTATAGGCTATCGCGCGTATATAAATGATCTGATTTATTTAAATGCAGCTGCGCGTATAGTATCGCGGCGCACGTTTGTTGCGGCTACAGCAGCTGAAAATAGATTACGCGCGCGTGTGTGTAAGCGTACGTATAATACATCTTTTGATTAAATCGCAACGCGCATTAAATCATGGCTCTCGATGTGTGTGCTCCAAATAACTCTTGAGAAGAAATATTTTTACATGATTTTGTGAATTATTTGAACTACATTATATATCAGCCGCAATACCCCTAGTCGAGATTTAATAGTTTTCTATCTAGAAGGTGTGGAAAATTGTCAAGGGTGTCTATATGTGGCACACATAGAGTAGACTTAATCCTCGAAAGAGTATCGTGTTTTTTTCTTCTTCTCCTTTCGAGAATACATCGCTGCGCACACACATGTGGCGTCGTCTCTTAACAGCATAACAGCGGGGGACCTCGAGCTCGAGGCGGCAAGTGCACGAACCCGAGCGACACATGTGTACCATCATGCGTATAAATGTGCGCAGAGCTGTGTGTGTAAGTGTGTCCTCTATATGTATGCGAGTGGGTATTGCAGACGTTCGTGCACACGAAATTCTACTGCGGAGTCATGGAGTCATTTTTGTTCCCGCGCGCGCCCGCGCGTTCATAATATATATTTATACAGTGCCTCTGCGCGCAGTAGAAACTGATGTTTACGCTGTGCGTTTGGACGCGACGATGGCTGCCGCTGCTGCTGAAATTTCTTTCTCAATTTTTTCCCTACGCTCTTGACGATTTTTTTGCCCAAAAAAAGCTTAAACCAGCTACTACCTCCGAGATATATAAACGAGCGAGCTTGTGTGTTTTTCTCTTTTTTTTTGGGTGGCAGATGTATATCTCTCTTTGCTGACGAGGCGTTTAATCATTTCGACCGGGGCGCATCATCATCGTCGCACGATAAATGACGGTAATTCAACGTTCGCTAGCACATACGATGGTAGAGAGAAAGAAAAAATTTATACTCGACAATCGATAGTTTTAACCGAGTTCGCATCGTCGGATTGAGTCTAATCCTCTTTGACTAATTGTGTTCTTGACCAACTTGTATGTGCGCCTCGATCGCGTGTTATGGGTTCGCATTGTACACGCAGTATTATACAAACGACGAATTTCCGATATATACGAGAGGAGAGGCTTGATAATAAACAGGTCCCCGATCGTAGTTTTTAATGAGTGTCTCTCTACACAAGCACGCTCTGGTGTTCTTGCTCTATATAAGCTACTTGTCGTCTACAAACACGACGATCCGGGGGATTGCGAGAGCTATATTCTCGAGTCTCCGAGGAGGTATGATGGATCCCCTTCAGACAAGTTATTTTCTGTGTCAAACTCTCCGCGCGCTCAGTGCCTCACATCTATGAGAATTTTTGATGCTCTGGAAAATTTCCTTAAAACGTCAAAGTGTTCGGGTAGTCTCTCCTCGTTTGCGATGACTACGACGACGACGACGACGACGACGACGGCGGCGCTAGTACACGCAGATGCGCTTTTATGACTGTTGATCTTGAAATTTCATCCGATATATATATTGTGCGCAAGAGCCATCATCGTCATTGCATGAATATTCATCAAAGGGCTGGGAACTAAATTGACCACTTGAGTTAGAGCCCAAAGTGACCGCTCGCGCGCGCGCGTATATATCCTCATCTCATCATCAACTTTTGAACATTTAACTCTCGTCATACACATCTATCTATATATGCGTTTCAAAGTTTTGCGTGTGTTCTCCGCGTTGCCTCTACCTCCTTGAGTTTCGCGAAGCCGACGTATAACCCCTC
Organism: Trichogramma evanescens; assembly: GCA_902732785.1. Taxonomy (NCBI): domain Eukaryota; kingdom Metazoa; phylum Arthropoda; class Insecta; order Hymenoptera; family Trichogrammatidae; genus Trichogramma; species Trichogramma evanescens. The sequence continues at coordinate 59,725 of CACVKI010138405.1, read as the reverse complement.
CCTCCCCTTTCCTCTCTTCTACTCGTTTGGGCTTTTCTGGCTTCGGCGCGCGCGTATAAACATTTTATCTCAACTTCATCATTATTATGAAAGGCCCAAAAGCACCGAAATCGAGCGAGTGAGACAGAGAGAGAGTAAATGAATTTCGCTCGAGTGCAAAGTATACATTAAAGCATGGCCGGATATACAACAGGTTGAAAATACACATAGCCTCGGTTGCTTTTGACGATTATATATGGCTGTAAGTGGGTCTTTGCAAAATTCAGACTGGATATTAATTTCGGTAAAAACTGCGCCTGAATGAGGCAAAATAATTTTAAACATCTCTCCCTCAATCGGCCGCGAGCTTTTATCAATTCGATTTCACGCGCGCACGACGATCGCATCTCTTTCTCTCTGATGCAGTTCGCGCGGCCCCGGCTTTACACGTAAGCTATAACAAGTTCCCTATCAGCGCTCATATACACGTGTATTACCCAAGGAGCTGCCGCCGCCGCCGCCACTGCTGCTATATACAGCCGGGGAGTCAAGTTCGTGAGTGTGTGCGCGCGGCGTAAGAGCCGTTAACAGGAGCATTACTCCTGCCACACAGGATAGTGTGTCGCCCTATGAAGATTTCTCTTGCAGCAGCAGCGGCTCTTGCTCGTACTTATATGTACAGGGCGGCACCTTATATACCTTTATATTCGCCCGGTGCAGTGCGCTGCTGCCCGGCATAGTGTAGAGAGTGCGCGCGTTTTACGGTCTCGCTTTAGCACTTCTTTTATTATTATTATAGAGTTACGCGCGCGGCGTCTCTCTCGAACGGCGAGTTATGTACCGGCGCGAGCGAGCAGCTCTAGCTTCCGCGTCTCGAGGTACCTTATATATACCGTGGACACGTGTTCTCGTCCAGATAAGCCTGTATAGAGCCAACGCTATTACTACGCCCCGACGTATAACACGTGTAAAACGACTAATCACGGATTTTTTCTCCGTAAAAGTATAACGCGCGCAGCTTTGCGAGCTCGCGCGAGCTTTTCTGCGGTATTATGAGCGGTGGCGGCTCAGAGAAGGCGAGGTCAGGGTGAAGAGCAACGATCGCATTATTTGATCGATTATTATGATACATAACCGTTTTCGCACGCTTACAAGACATTTAAAAATATCTCTCGACTTCAGTCGCGTCGCTTTTGCGTGCATGTGACCCCTTTTTATATTCGAATGCGCCACACACGCAAACACACATAAGAAACGTAACATCTTGTTGTCAGGGAGTCGAAAGGTCAAAAGATACCGCCCCCGCGCGCGAAAAGGAAGATGGCCCAATGATCGTCGGTGGTTAAAGCCTTCCATAACAGTAATACACACGCCATGTATATAATATACCAAGAGCTAACGTATATAACTGCAGCACACATGGTGTATACTACCGCCGTACGCGCGCGCAAGGATGATATAGGGTATATGGCATGTGTGCGCCGAAAAAAAGACGAAAACGAGAAGAAAAGTAAGAAGAGAAGAGGAAGAGAGCAAAAAAGGGCAACGATTCTGCGCCTGGGAATGGACTTTACAACGTATATTTGTAAGAGATATACACGAGTACAAAAGTTCAATTGATACACCAACACTTGCTCGTGCGCGCTTGCGAAGTGAGAGAGAGAGAGAGAGAAAGAAAGTAAAAAAAGAAATAAGCTGTTCCATCGATTGAATGTCTGCTGCTGAGTGTAACTGACCGGAGGAAAAAATCTATAAATCAAAGTACTTTTTGCCGTTCGATGTGCTCGTAATGCAGATAGACCTCGGCGAGATATAGTTCGCGAGCATATAATATCGACATTTTCATTAATAAATATTTTATGCTTCTGCGCGATCGATCGTGCGCGCGCGGTAATCATCAAACGAATATCATAATCGTAATATATTCTAATGTTGCGACAGTCACCCGTATCGCGTTTACAGAGATGCTCGCTCCACTCGATATTTAACGATCGTAAGTATATCGCATCCAGCTCGCTTACATGCGATTAACGACAAGTACTTCCTGCTTCATCAACGCTGAGTATGAGTAGCGTACGTAAGCATCGCGAGCTTGGGAGGTGTTAAATGTCCTCGCTATCAACGAAAAAGTCAATAATTGTTTTTTCTCTTGTTTTTGATTAATTACATTTTCGTCGATTATCCACGTAGCGCGTGCACTTGCTGCGCGTACGAGCGAACGATTCACGGCTTATATATACCGGCACATATTTCGCCAATATAATAGTACATATAACAACTATAGATATACCTATGGGTATCTGCTCGATGAATGCGGAGGCTTGATTTTATCGCATTCTCCGACCAAACAATTAAGATAATATTCTGATAAATACGAATATGCGCGCAATATAGATATACAGTTGCAGCTTCCTCTCTGCGTACTATCCCTCTCTTCCCTCTATCTATATATTATGACGCACACACACACGCCCGTTTGGTGCTTCGTATTTTTCATCGGCTCGTCTAAAGTTTCATTATTATTACTCGGCTGCTGCTGATGCTGTTCTTGTCGCTGCTCTGAGTCCACTGATATCGATTCTCGAAAATATTAATCATTCATCGTGGTTCAGTATATATTATGACGATATTATCGATCAGACATGCAGGTCTCGACACAACACGCGTACGTACATGTTTTAAACAATCGCATTCGTCGAAATCGAATTAACAAATTACTTCATTATATGGTCTCTGACTCTCGGTTACACGAGCAAAAAAGTATATACAGTCAAAGCTGCTTCTGCTGCTGCAGTAATCGTTTTGCGATCGACCAGATATACTATATACACACTCTCTCGAGCTTTTACACGACGAGACTCATTTGTTAGACGTCTATCTTCGACGTCCGAACGACGAGCTGCGATATCCCCCGCAACGCCGATGCGCTGCGTGCTCGCCTTTTCGAGCCCGTAATGTTACGATGGAAGGAGAGAGAAAAAAAAGGCGTGGCTATAAAAAAGCAAGGTAGAGACACATTAAAGAGTATAAAGATATGTATAAGGATGCAGGGGACGAAGGTTGTATACATTGTGGTGTCGGTTGCATTGTAACGATCAGGACCTTTATAGTTCAAGAGATTCACGACGATAAGAGCAAGATGATTCGATTGACTAATCTCTCAACTTTCAAGCTCGACTATCTCTCAGGGTTATATAATTCTATTTTTAGTTATAATTAACTTTATTCACTCGTCTTTGGGAATTGACACTCGGAAATTATTTTAAAAGACGTTGTGATTAAAAAATGAAGCATTTGCATGTGCAATTAAACTTACGTATACAAACACATACGCACACGTAGGTATGTATACCTATACATGAATTTCCGCATATTGATTGGTGATTGCCAGATTGTTTGCGCTTAAACTATATATAAATGCCGGCGAGCAAGCTCTCGTGCGCGCGTTTCTATATGCATACACTGCTGTGTGCGTGCGCGTACATGTATGTGTGCCAAAGCACCTATTTTGTATGGGTTCATTAGTGTGATGAGTTTACTAACCTCTTATACAATATATATGTCGAAACGCAAAGCTATGTAACAAGTGCCGATGCGTTTCAATGAATAGCATGTAAATGAAATTTTGCACATCTCCAAGCAAAGTTCTGCATCGAAGCACCCCGTACGGTACACCAATCTCTTAGAGTTCGAGCTTTCGAAGTTTATGGTACAGTTATTAATAATTCCTTTTTTTTATTTCTGTTTCAGGTAAGAGCGACGACAGACATGCGACAACAATATCTGATTAAAAATCCAAGCGATATTTCACCGCGCCAACGCGCGCAGCGCCTGGAGCGAGCGGAAATCCAAATGCGTACGTGTATTTGAAAAAAATGTATCAATGGGAGGAAAACTAATACGCACACGGCATGAATTAACGTCCGTGCGCGTGGCGTCATTCGAAACGCATGCGAAACAATCGGCTTGTAATAGCTGCAAAATGACAGTACGAAACTCGAGCATGTCCGCATAAACACACACAGACACACACACACACATACACAGTACACACACGTACGTATATAATGGCGCGATATCCTTTGAAAGGCTTTGTCGTGTGCAGTAGTAGTAGTGGTAGTGGTAGTACACGCGCGTGCCAAACGCAAATCTCGTAATAGCATCTATTAGTGCGGCTGCTGCCACTGCTACAGCTGTAGCACGCGCGTGCGACACACACACATACACACAAAGGTGCATAGGTATATACATGCATAAGCACACCGCTGGATACAAGCAAATTAAGCCACGTATATCGTAGAATGAGAGAGAGAGAGAGAGAGAGCTGCGCGCACCCGTTATTATACTTTTACTTCTTCTCGAGGCTAAATAAGGCAGTCGCTCGTTGTTGTAATGCGGCCCTCGCGACGATGCCACTGCGCTGCACGCGATCCGATTGATTTTGCCGCGCGTGCGGATGCGCGTAGGCGCTGCTGCACTTGTGTGACAGATTCTTCCGTGTACTCCCTCGAGCGACGTATCTGCACATGCACATGGCGTGCTACCTGCGTGTGCGAGTGCAGCAGGAAAATGTGTGTGGTACGAAAATATCGAGGCATTAAACGATATCGGATGTAATTTTTTTTTCTTCCTCTTTCTTCATTAGCAATTCCGCAAAATATAGGCAAGTGTGTGCCAGCTATTCTCGCAGGAGCTCGAGCGAGCGCGCGCGCAAATACCAGGTTAAAAGACCATTGTAAAGTGTGTGTGCTGCGTATTATAAGAGAACGAGTGCACGCGCGCTAGAAAACGTCTATATATAGGATGTGTGCGCGTATACAATTCCGAATAACCATCAATATTCCAAAGCGCGTTATAAGGCAAAAGGTTTCAAGCTTCTGCTGCTCCGTGTTTTCTCTCTCACGCGCTCGTTTCCATTACGCGCAGCGCGGCGCAGAGCAGCAGCTAATCAATATCTTATGTCTCTCAATTATGAGTGCAGTGCATACAGTAGTACGCGAACACGCGCGCATCATCATCGAGAAAGTCGGGTACTCGATCAGCTCTCGATCTTTTTCGAGACTCGCACGTATGTTGCTACTGCTGCTGCAATTGAAGTTCCATCGCGATATGCATTTCGACGGAGATTTTTTTTTATACGTGAAACTAATTCCAGCCGGGAGATGCCAAAATTATTCAAGCATTTTTGAAAAATAATGGATAATAACTAGAAACGTACGTTACAACGAATCGCGTTACATGTTTATAAAACAAAAAAAAACAAAAAATAAACTCGAGTGTGCTTATTTCCTGTAAATTGTCGACACTGCAAAACCCTCGCGTTTCGACTCCACATCGGTATATACCCGAAAAGTTATCGCTCTGGAAAAAATAACATCACAGAATCAATCCTATACACGCTCCGCTCGAGTGTATTATGTAAAACAAAGCCTCTGCTATCGACACATCCTTGTCCGTCATCCGTTCGCGCCACAAATCATTTCTCGATCCAATAAATATAACAACGCGCATGAAATTTCTCCGCGACGACCGCCGGCTGCAGCATTAGAGCTTGTAAAATAAATCTTTTTTTTTCCTCGCTCTCCCTCCGTCGAGCTTTGGTAAGTGCGTATATATATGCGCGGGAGGAAGAGAGAAAGAGCGAGAGAGATGAAAAAAAAAGAAGGTAATGCATGCAGTGGTTTTGTCGCGATCGATACGACGCGACGCGAACTAATTGACGTGTCAGTCCAGCCACTGTATGATATGTACTATATATCTATGTATCCAACAGCAGCAGCGGCAGCAGCAGTCTGACTTTCGTTTCAGCGCTCTCTAGCATGGAGAGTACCCGGCAAAATTTTTCTAATTATACGGCGGTATTTCTAGACGACGTCGACCCTCGTCGGCCCTTTTTGACGACGTGGATAGAGATATACTAAAACAGATAATTGCAAACCGATAAAAAACTGAGGAAAAAAGGGAAAGCTTATATACAGCTACTGGCTGCGCATTACGCGCGCATCTAAAATATTCAAGCTCCTTCTGCAGCGAGAGGAAATATCGGAGCGATCGATCGATCGAGCCGCGAAAGTATCGCCATTCGAATGATGAAATCAATTATTCAAGCCGCATATTAGACAAACTCGCACGCACACACGTATACGTATATAACGACGCGCTCTTAGCACAGAGCGAGAGAAGCAGACAAATGAATTTCGGATAGCGCTCTGCAAGTGTAGGTATATGGCTATAGTAGTCTGTGCTGGAGTCTGAGATTCGCTCTTACTCTCTCTCTCTCTCTCTCTCTCTCTCTCCCTCTGCGCGCGTGTGCACAGGGCCTCCTCTCTCGGTATAATTAATTAGAAACGCACAGAGCATATAATTACCGCGAAGCAATTACATTGGAACTTGGAGATCAGAGAGCATCCGTAGTCAAAGCTAATTTCTCAAGATTCTCTATGTGAGTCTACTATACCCTGGTACACACACAGGTCTTCATCTCTCTCTATATGTGCATATGTGCCAACGCTGGATATACCCCTGTGCATATGCGCGTGTACGTAATACGTATACGTATGTGCGATCTCCAGCGATCTCGTACGTACACATATACACGTATACGGATACGATAATGCTACTCGATAACAATGTGCCGGGCTTCGAGCTCAATATGTACACTTGCCATTTCGATCTCGTGTATAGGGTAGCAGCAGCGGCAGCGGTGTGTGCCGTGCATCGCATATACCCACTTCTTGCCCAGCAGCAGCAGCAGCGGCAGCTCGGTTCGATTGGCCATAGGGATCGTTCGCGTCGATTGATTTCGATGTGCGAGTGCTCGCCCAGGAAATGGCCTGGTGTACATACGAATAAGCGCGTACGTGAAATTGCGAGATTTCGCATTTATAAAACAAAATGCGCCCATGCTGCGCTGCACCGGCCCAGCGACTGCTGCTGCAGCTTGGGTTATATACACACACGTAAACCTCGTCTCTCTCACTCTCCGTGCAGTATAGGTACGAACGTATGGCGTCAGTGTCAGCGACAGGCCTTTGATACGAGCCTTTCCATCGAATATATGCATATAGATATACATACACATGCACGTATCATGCGGTGTTATTGCGGTTCGGTGTCGCCTCGCGTTACCGCGAAAATTCGATCCCCCTGCGAGATGCACATGCTCATGCATCATGGCCATATATATATATATAATATCGCGTAGCCGGCGTGCAGCGCCGCACTTTTCTCTTCTTTTTCTCGGTCGTGTTCATTGTACCTGTGCGACAGAAAGCAAGCAAGTGGTAGTAGCAGTGCGCCCCCTCCGGATATATGTGGCGGCGTCTCGCTTTCCGTTGCTCGCGATCGTCACAAAGCCTGCCACAGTTCTATATACACGCAGGTTTGCCTTATTATTATATTATTTTCTCGCGCGCGATTTTCGACTGCAAAATAAGTTATTGCGACGTCGTCCTCGTAGTCGTCGTCCTTTGCTCGCGCGCGTCGTACGGTGTTGGCTATTAATTGTGAGATACAATGCTTAAGCGGGCACCGAGCGGCTGCTCGAGTTTAATATCTTTGTAATATTAAAGTGTCAACCGTTTGGCCTAGATTTTGCGCGTTAACGGCGCCGCTATTCACTTTTCAGTTTTCTCTCTTACTCTCTCTCTCTCTCTCTCTCTCTTCTTCCCTCGCGTACATTATAAATAATGTTTTCAACTTGCACTCAAGACCCGGAGAACGACTCCTTTGAATGTTCATGACCCGGAAAAAACTCAACTCTCGGGGAAAATTTTTAAGTAGATTGAAATTTATGAAAAACTAAAAAATTTTCTCTAGTTGTAATATTATATAACTTTTTTCTCTCTCGAGCTCATCTAGAAAAAAAAGTAAAAAGAACTAAGAAGAGAACGTCCCTCCGCGTAAAATTCATTAGGTAAAACGATAACGCCTCTATACACTCGCGCGCGGTTAAAGAATGAGAAAAAAATGTATACTTTTTTCATGAATTTGATATATACAAAATGTAGCAGCGCGGCGCATTCGCACAGATATACGTATATACTATACTAGGACTCATTGCGATGATACACGGTTCAGCGACGAGACGATATGGTTTCGCAAGCGACGCAAGTTTCCGCGCGAACGAGCATCTCGATGCACTGCGCAGTGCTGCAGGTACACACGTACAGCAGGGCGATATATATACCACACCGGTGCGGCGCGGCACATAGCACTAACCGATCGTTGTGAGAAACGGATTCATCCCGCGTTTATGATTACGCAATAGAATATATATGTATTTACGTACGCAGAGGAGGTTGCTGTACTCCGGCGCTGCTGTTGCTACGCACGCTACATCGAGATACCCGATCTCGACTAAAAAATTTCGATTTTTTCCTCCATGGAGATAGCGTACTGGAGCATGACTGTACGCGTCGAGCTCGCCGCGGTCCGCGAGAATGACACGGGCGTTTCTTGTAATGCTGTTGTATAATTTTCATAGTAAATACGGTGTTAACAAGCCGGCAAGTTACATACACGTGCACGAAAATGAAAATATCTTCGTAATGTGATTAAATTTTTGACCACCAAGATCTTCGTGACATGAAAATTAATCATCGCATATATTGGCGCTCATCGACAAAAGAAATATCACTCATCATCGTTCCCGTGACTGCGGACTCGAATCATGTCTTATTATTGCGCATAGAGTTTCATCACCTATCAATCGATCTCTGCGGACCGATTCTCTCGTTTATACTTTTGATATTGTGAACGTTAAATAACGTATCGTTGCAAAAGAGGATCAGTTCACTTGTCAACTGTAATGTATTCGCGCAGGATATGCGTCACCAAGCGTTATCAAGTACAAACGAATTTTTAATCTCTCTGTAACTAGATGTACGTCGACCACACCGGGGGTATTATATTCGCAAACGTTTCCAAGTATTGATATTCACACTGCGTACAATACTACACGCACTATATGTATTGCACTGCATTACGTTTCACACCTGTTTTGGCACGCTCTACATGTGTCAAAGCGCGTGTGATATGCACACACGCTCGGGGTATAACTGCTAGACCACAGCTCAGAGATATTTATTTTCATCAAAGGGTATTATAGAGTACGTATGGTGTATAGTATAGATGGATTATAATTATGAAACTCCTTATTTCTTATGAGCTTCTGAACTTGTTTAATAACATGTTCGAGGGTGGCTTTTACCCTCATTCGTGGTGAGTTGTTTACGATCATTTTATTAAGTTGCCTGACGATCTAATCTATCGAAAATTTCTTTCATATCTTGTAATAGCAGGAGACAATTATAAAAAAACAGCCTGCGATTGTAGGAAATTGGTAGTTCTAGAAAATGCCATCGCATTCATTGATTACAAAATCGAAAATGGGATCTTTGTATCTAATCTGTTGAATCAACATTTCTGCTATTTAAAAAAAATATATAAACTCATGTGTTTTGTCATAGTTGTGAGACTGAAAGCATGTTTCAGCGCGGTTTCTACTCCTACCCCGTGAGTGTGTGACTAGATGTCGCAGCTATTAACTCCTATAAAAATTACGCAGTACCTATAATGTATGCGTCGACTCTTACAATATTAAAAAAAACCTTACATGTATGCAGGTTTTAGGTAGATCTAATAATTCAAACATTAAAATTAAATACACCGATACTGAATTAATTTCAAGATGCATTTACTTGAAATAGTTTTTGCAAATGATTATATATGGGTGTTGATTTTTGAAGTGATTCTTTTTATGGAATGTCTGGAGGGGGGATGGGGGGGGGGGTTAATGGGTTAAAAATCAGCAAACAAGCAAGCGCCACAATCGTGGACTATAGATTAGGCTGAAGTAGATTTTAATATAGTGTATAGTGATTTATCGTAATCAAAGGTGTCATATAAGATTATGAGCTTTTGGATTTCATCGACAGATGGAGCATTGTCAATCCGCAAGTGGCAAAAAAAATTTCCTTACGTATATATACTTACGTTTAGTATCTATCGAATATGTCTTATCATATTATTGTATTAGACATAAGACAAGGTCTTTTTTTTAATGGGAGCGATGGGCTCAGTTTATTCAATATGTATTTTAGTACACATTTGTGATTTGTGGCTTGGTTACATATGTTATGTACGCGGTAAAGCAGGAAAAAAAACATAAAGGAAGTAAAAAGATATAGAAGATATTGTGTGGCCCATCGTCTTCTCCTTCTGCCCCTGCTTAACCCCCGCGGAACCGCCGTTGGGCACTACTTCGCAGGGCAAGATAAGGCCTTATAAGGTCTTGAACGCGCTATTATTTAACGGCGTCTTATAATTGTTAATCTAGCCTAATTTTGCTTATTGTTTGTACCATTTAGCCAAATACTTGCTTATTGTTTGTACCATTTAGCCAAATACTTGCTTAATCTCTTGTATATATGTATTTATTGTAACTTTTATTGCTAATTGCCATTCGGTCTTTTGACCTTTGTAAATAAACTGTTCAAATCACATCTTCGAAAATCAATTTCACCTTTCTAGATCGGCATTATCGTATCATTTGCCCGAGGTAAAAATTTAGCCCAAATAAAATTATTGTAAATGACTCGACAAGGCCAATATTTATACTTTAAAAAAATGTACACCCTCATTTGCTCGACCTTTGTGTGTATCATACGCACAAAATATTATGTTCAGATGCTCGTTATAAAAAGAGGCTAGATTCTTTGGCTTATTAAGCCCCCCGTGTGAGTGCGCGAGCCCGGATATAATCCGGGCACGAGTAGAGCGAACGTTTATAATTGCAAAATGATTAATGCATTTTATGACAGTATTCTTTGAGCCATTAGCTAATGCATATTACCGCCCGCGAACTCTCTCACGTACGTACATACTCCGAGTTGGTGTACGTCACTGTTTAGCCGGATAATAGCATTATATACAGCCTACTTTGCTCGATTATTGATCTTTGCATCACGTTGCGGTGCTATGCAAATTATCAGCTTTCGAGTAATGTGCGCTCCGAAACGTGCGCACGTACAACGTTATTCGATAGTTTTACAGTCTTGTATGTGCTCAGTCAAAGATGTAAAGTGCACGGTCCAGTGTGCAGGTAAGGAGCTCAAAAGCTCACGATGACTCGCGAGCAAGAAAGAAATATATGTGTGAATGTGTGTGTGTGTGTGTGTGTGTGGCATCAGTAAAGCGAGTCCGATTTCGGAAAAAGGGACGCGAGCGACAAAGGCATTTCAAAGAACATTTATTATTTCGAGAGCACACGAGAGAGAGAGAGAGAGAGTCGAGGGTCGCAGTGCTGCACGCGGACCGTTTCCGAGCTTTGCGCGCATAAAAACGCGTATGAAATGCGCGCAGGAAACAAAAGATAGCGCGCGCGAGAGTAGTAGTTGTATATGGTAGAAAACCGAGCGAGCGAGTGAGAGAGACAGAGACATAGAGAGACGTGTGCAGCTTGCGACCTATAAGAATAAGACAGCAGTAGCAGTAGTAGCAGGCAATGCTTTAAAGCACGGTACGGCAAAAAATCTCGGATTCCGCATGGGAATGCAGGCAGCAGCTACAGACACATACATGCGCGCACACATACTCGCACACACGCACGCTTTTTCGATTCAGGAGGATGCTGCCGCTGCGCTGCAACTCTTTTTCGCTCGACTCGCGAGTCCTCTCTCTCTGTTCCACTGATCTCTTGCGCATCACGAGAGGGAGACCGTGTGTCTTTTTTCCTATTTTCTTCTACTTTTTTTACGCTGCTCTCTTCTACTTCCAGCCATCTCCTTTTTCCCTCTCTTTCGCCTCCCCGAGTTTTTATTCTTTTCTCTATACCTATCGCGCGCACAACCCAGACTCGAGAATAAGATTTTCTTTAATAAATTTCACTCGCGAGTCTCTTGCTGTACCCCCAGCTTGTGACGTATGAAGAATGTTGCTGCTGCTGCTGCCTCTGCCTCTGTCGCGTGTAGTCTCTGCCTGCCACTGTACATATACTGTTGCCGAGCTTCCGCGTATGAGATGCTCTTTTGACTTTATATCAACGTTAAAGCTTTGGCTCGTGCGAGGATCTCGGAATGGTTTAAAAAGATTTCCTAGTCTTTATTAATCAAATTTTTAGTCTAACATAAAGGTAGCACGTAACAGTAGTTCTTTATTTCACTCGATAATTGCGTACATAATAGATCGAATAATCTTTGCAACAATAAAAATAAAAATCCAACGCACAGAGTTTTGAATCTCTCTTCAACTAGTACTCAGAAGGCACGAACAATCTCTTTCTCTCGATAATTCATCGCTCAAAAAAAGCCATCGCACGAGCTGCTGCAGCAGCGCTATCCCGGCAAGCCAGTACAACGTGTACATGTATGAGAGTAGTAAAAAAATTTTTCGATATCTCGCTCGCACACATACGTATATAGGGATTTTTTTGTTGCCATCGATCGATCGATTTTCTCATATGTGTATGCGCGGGCGAGCAGCAGCAGCTCGCTCGCTTGTGTGTGCCCGCGTGAACTCGTGAGCAAAGATAACGGGAACGAAGATAAAAGGCCCCGGACTGTTACGCTCGCGGCCGATTGATTAAACTTGCATAAACAACGGGGCGTGCGCGCACAGGCGAGCTCGAGCGAGCGACTCGCGTAAGAGCGCAATTATATATATCGCGCACATTTACTCGCATGGCCGCAGTCGAAGCGGCTTGTGTGTCGAACGCTACAGCGAATTCGAGGTAAAAGTCGTACATACACAGAGAGCGGAGTAAAAATTTAACATTTTTTACGCGCTGCGCGATGAGAAATTTAGGTTGTAAGGCGGCGACCGTATGCATATACGTACGCTCGCTTTTTTACGAGAAGCGTACGTACGTACGCGCCTTTAATCTGGAGCAAATGATGTTATCGAGCTGCTTAATTGGCGTTCATGACTAGAAGGTATTGAAGACTTGTGTGGATATTATTATACGTGGAAAGCAAAGGCTTAATTGATGCTGAGAATGTTCATTTTTTATTCTTGCCAGGATCATTTTTTTCTGCATTAGCCTTTGAGTATTAATTACCCGATTAATTTCTTTTCGCGTTTGTAAAATCTAATTGAGAGCATCGGTCGAATCGTCGAGGCGACCCGAAGCCGCCACTAAAAGCCGCTCATTTCCTGAAACGGTAAATGTCAACTCCATCAAGATTATTATGAATTTGTCAGTTTTGAATATTTCATTCCGAAACTGCGCGGCTCGCGGTCAAAGAAGATGATAAATATATCGGTGATTATGTCACTGCGACGGCAAGTTCACGCTTGTCGGTGGCGTCTATGATATCCATCTCTTAATCCGTATTAGAAAATCATCCTTTTCATAAAATTCATAAATCCCAGAAAAAAACAAATTTACATCGGCAATATCCTGCAGAAAAAAAAACTATCGAGTCAGCGTATTGCTCTCATATAATAATATTTGCTCGCGATGATCTAAATTCTATTGCTCATATCTCGCGTACACAAGTTGTTGCTTCTTTGTTTGGCTCAAGACTTTTCCGAATCATCGTAGAAGATCCGTGAGAATAGTGCGCGTGTACACACACACATAAGCGCCGCCGCCACTGCTGAACTATACTGTGCTCGGCCCTTGCCATGCAGTTTTGCGCGCGTGCACTGGTGCAGCAAGTGTTAACTTAAAAAGTGCGTCGTAACTAAAACGTGGAAATGAACGCATTGCGTGTCAAAGTGTCTGCATTATAATGCAGCAGCAGCAGCAAGTCGCGTCCGCCAAGCTCGCTCTGCGTTGACGTTCTCTATCTGCACTGTTGTGCACTGTGTGTAGTATTATAAATATAAAGAACGTGAGAAAGAAGTCACGCTCTCATCGCTGAATCAGTCCGTATACGTATGTATGTGTGTATATGAAAAATAGGCTTTTTGCGTATAACACATGTACATCGTACACATGCGTTTAAGATCATTGTTGTTGTTGTAGTTGTTGTTGTTCTTGTAGTTGTTATGTGTAACAGATATATATTGCAAAAAAAAAAAAATAAATGAAAGAAAAAATAAAGCGACTATCGTTTGCAATTGATCGATCGGCATTAGTCGAGTATAGTCGGTTGCACGCGATCACGCGATCATGCCCTGATACGTATGAAAAATATTTTTTTTCCTCCCGACATTGGAAAACAAAAAAAGTTTTTTTTTCCTACCCCCCGATCGAAGAAGCCGCGAGTACACAAAGCCGTACATTTGTAATCGCGAGCGCAGAAACAACTGAAAAATATACACGCGTGCAGGTATACACACCGAGTAAATGTATTTGTGCAGTATATGCCTGCGTAAATGTATAACGCGTGAGCCGCGACGACGATATATATTGGAGTACTATACACTGAGAGGGTAGAGAGAAAGGGAAGCATCCGTAATAACGAGAACGAGCAAAAGTATATCTATCTATATGCGAGCGTCGAGCTCGCGAGAGAGCGACGAGCCCGAGAAAGAGAGAGAGAGAGAGAAAGAGAAGCTGCAGAAGAAGCAACTCTGCGCGTGTGCCGCCGTCTCGAGAAAAATATATGTGTATAATATAAAAGAGAGCAAGCGAAAGAAAAGTCGCTGCACATGGATCGAGGCACGGGGAACCGGTTTTCAACCTGTGCGTATATATACACCAAGTGGAGCTCCCTCGAGGTCATCGTTCCGACAGTGAGTCGCGTGGCTCTGCCTGACGCTCGCGCACCTGCGGCCACCCGTTCACGCTTGTACACTACGCCGGGCTAGTGTACGTTATACACGCGTATTATACACACGGGCAACGATATAGCGTGTGTACCTGAATGAGTATCGGCCCCGTCTTTTTAACTTGTTTATTTCGTGCGTTCGATTTATGCGCGCGCGCGACTATTATAATACACCTCTTTTGCCTGGTAACGATGATTCGTTTGGCCTAGGGTATTTATTGAATTCATCTTTTTAAGGCCTCTCGTATCGGCCTTTACAAGACTCGTCAGAAGCGATAATAAATCGACGTACGTGTAAAGGCCTTTTATAAAACATATTACGTGCGCGACGCGTTTCGGCCACGAAGAAGAATATTACGCGAAATATTAACCGCATCGATTAGAATGGTGATTGATCGATTTGAGCCGCGGGATCGCGGCGTTATTATTATATATAGGATCGAAACTGGTGCTTCGGAGGAATGTGATTCATGAAATATTTCTCTACACTCGCGAAGCATGAGCTCGACGCTTTTTACTGTACTCGCGCACATATGCTGGGGCCTGTATAAATATGCTATATAGATGATGCGTGAAATTCATACTTGCCGCCGCCGCCATGCACACAGCACACGCATGCGGGATATTAGAAAATCGGAGACAAGCATTTTGGCGCTCTTGGATGATTAACACGGGAGAAGGAGAAGAAGGAGAAGAAAAAAAAGGAGAATGCTCCGGTCTCGCGTTATAAACTTCGTGACGGCTCGTAAGGCTGTCGAGCGTCGCATCTGAAAACATGTTTATAGTCTTGTATTATATGCTGCCGTATACTCTGTGCAGCGTGGACCGCACAGCTGCGAGGCGCGAGCGAGCGAGCTCAGCTTTATTTAAATACGCGCGCGCGCGCGAGAAGCATGAAACACAGAAATTATTTCGCTCCGCGCGTGTATGTATATAAGCACGCAAATTTATAGATTGCATACGCTGCAGCTCTCCTCCTCGTGCCGCTGCAGCAGCAGTAGCAGCAGCAGCCTGTAGAGTGTCTAAAAAGTCCTGCGTAAACGTACATAGTAAACTATTCTCTTCTTTTGCCCAACAGCTGCTCGGCGCAGCATTCGCATTAGTAAGAAACTGAAAATCCATGACCTTTTCATAGCTCCACGACTCGCACGTGTAATACGTATATAATTTTTTCCCTTTTCTTCTCTGTTCGAGTGTGCATTAACAAGGATAAAAATTTCGCACCTTTCTCGCGCGAGCAGCAGCAGCACTCATGCCGCTACACCATATATGTACGTATAGACAATAAAGTGAAAAGTAAAAACAAGTAGGTTGCGCGCGCTCGCGCACACGATTGATGAATAATAAATAAATCTGCTCGCGCGCGCGCCTCCAGTCGATAACCCATTTTCTTTCCCGCCGCTTGGTGCGATATTGCGCGAGATTTTATCAGATTTCCGTTTGCTTAATATAACCAG
This sequence comes from Trichogramma evanescens, assembly GCA_902732785.1. Classification (NCBI taxonomy): domain Eukaryota; kingdom Metazoa; phylum Arthropoda; class Insecta; order Hymenoptera; family Trichogrammatidae; genus Trichogramma; species Trichogramma evanescens. Next base: position 43,572 of record CACVKI010138405.1, on the reverse strand, counting down.
AGAGTCCCATAACAATGCAATATAAGAAAATAAATGCCGCTCGCGCGCGCAGCAGAGAGGTAAGGAAAAAAATCAGCTGCGAGATCTATTGTGCACTATCGTCGTCGTCGCCACCGCTGCTGCTGCCGCTGTAGATTAAAATTAATTGAATCGAATGTATATATTTTCACGCGCGGCTTTTAACTATTTCATTTATTTATATATTTGTATATTTAGCGTTTTTAATTTTACGCGAGATACTAATCCATTTTGTTCACGCCTATAGGCAGTATTTTAATTAAATTCATATACACGAGTAGCTCCCCGATGTAGGCTAGATTATATTATTAAGATACAAATCTTTATGATGTAGCATTTATAATGCAAAACACATGTAAAGTAAGTTTGTTTGGAGTTAGAAACTATAAGGCAATATGAAGAAAACGATTCCACGAGGAGAGAATTTCAGGCTCTTTCTCGTTTCTCTCTCTCGTCTTTCTTTTTTGCTCGAGTACCATCTGCTTTCGACAAAAATCACAGAGTAGCAGTTTTTTTCGAGAGATCGAAACAAGAGAGTAGAGAGTGTAGTCCCGTAGTAGTTTGCATGGCAAATATACATAAAATGCACGCGTGTATATACTCGTCTTCGTAACTCGCTTTTTCTTTTATCGATCCTCTACTTGAAAAAGTCACGTTTCAAAGGCTCGTGGAAGCTGCGAATCATTCGAATTACAAAATTGACATTTTTTTAATCACGCGAAATTTCAATACCCACTTCGATACATCGCACACGAACCCTCGTACTACCTGCATGCAAACACGCGTGTCTATGTTGCGATGAAGAAAAAGCCAGGCTGCAGCAGCAGTAGCAGCAGCGTGCACACGCGAACACGGGAAGAGGAGAATCGAAAAACTGCCAACTTTGCGCATTGATGAAAGCAACGAGTGCTGTGCAGCGCTGCATGTCATGTATATATAGGTATATATTATAGTCGCTGCGCAGACCCACTTGTGCGAACGAGACGAGAATTTTTGCCGAAACTTCACTATAACGGAAAGTTCCATCAGACATTAAATTACCGAATATCTTTATTTTATTTTAAATTTAAGATCACTAATATTTCATATTTCGCGTACGTATATTTTATTTTAATTACTTTGATTTACCGCTAAAATCCTTACCGCTTGTTATAACTGATTATAAATTTGCTCCTCACTAATCAATTCGCCGAATTCTAATTTTTTTTCAGTATATTCCGCAATTCTTTTTTTATAATACTCAGTCTTAAAGTTGCGAAAAAAAGCATCGTCTTGCATAGTCTGGGTTTATTGAAATTTGCTCTGAGTACTCGTGATTCCCGCGAGAGATAAAAGCGAAAGCTTTGATTTTCCTTGAGAAAAGCAGACGAAGTCGAGAAAGAAAAGAAATACGCTTGCGTGTATATGTACAAAGTCGAGCAAAGCAACGCACTCGGCAGGTTAGACAATTGGAAGCAGTAGTAGCGTCGTTTTAATCCCCCAGACGAGAGCTCATGTGTTTACGGATTTTCTTATTTTTTTCCGTGCAAAAACATCGTTAACGATACCTACACATCGTTTATTTGCTCTCGACTGTTGCCACTCGCTCCACAAGACAATGTGATGGCTATTGTTTTTGAAATAAAGCTCACCCGACCAAAAAAAGTTTCACAATTTTTCAAAGCCAAGTGATACAAATGTATTCAATGACAAAATTCGAGTAACATGGAAACTTTTAATTTTATCCTTACATAGACGTTAGATCCTGTTTTATATACATTCAGCCAAACCTGAATGCGTGACAAGCACGGATTTGCTAATCAGCATTCCTGAATCGAATCTCGAGCTGCAGGAATCATTATTACTGCTGCTGCCTCGCGCGCACATCACGTTTCACTCCTGTATGTATAAAAGCTGCACGACTGCGTAAAACTTGCCAGTTTTTTCCAGTCCCTTTTCGTGAAATTTCCACATCGAGCGACGTCAGATAATCATTGATTTTCACACCGTTTCGAGATTCTCTGCCGGTATAATTGTGGAATGATGCCTTGGATGATTCATATCTACACTGTTGAAAAAGAACTTACATTTAATGCAGATTTAATATAAAATCAGACATTAAAATTAAAGTAACCGAAACTGAATCTTATTTAAGGTACTTTTACATTAAATCTTTGATGAAAATGAACGCGTTGGGACTGATTTTTTCTTTACGTGAACTGCGCCAAAAAATTGATAAATATGAAATCTCACATACATTATTTTTAAGCGTTTACAATTTTAGCTATACAAGGAAAAATTCGTTTATGAAATTACTCTTTTTCACGTACAAAACTCAAAATAACCTTAAAATGTATACTTCCATGGTTTTTATATGCTAAATTAGTTTTTACATTAATTGTACAAAAAGTATGTGGAAATTAAATTATAATTAAAGCCAACTTCCGCCTCTAGATGGCAAGTACCTTTATCTGTAAATCTGTAAGTGATGAAGAAAAAAATTGGTATAATTGAAATCAAGGTTTCGAAAAATGTAATCTGGTCTATGATGAACTTTTTTTAGTGTAACAAGTACTCTGCTGCGTCAACTACTGTGTCTGATGAATATTTTAATATTGTTTCGGGTTCTAGATTTGCTTGCAGTGGATACTGATGTGAAAGGAACAGTAGAAGTTCAAATGAGGCTGGTTGTGATGCGGGTATCTTGCAGATCATGTTGTTGCGCGGATGCCTGAAGCTGGTGTTGTTCCGGGGGAGCCTGAAATTGGTATTTCAGACAAGGAATACCCCATAGCATACAGAATTCAAAAAAATTGTTATGATACTCTAAACACTTTTAAAGATCCCAAGGTTACATGCAGTATAACTTCTTTTTATGACAGCATAATCGGGTTCTGGTCGAAAATGAATCAACCATTACAAGGCTAATTGGCGCAAGTTATGTATCAATTTAATTTTGGTAGAAAATTAAATTAAATTTTGTAACTGAATATTAATTTATATATCATCCTTAACTGAATTGTTTCAAAAATTAGAAAAAAAAATAGATTTTCAAACAATTTATAGAATCATTAAGGTGATTTTGTCGCATTCAATCTAAAATTAATCTGTTGCTCGATCGATCGTTGAGTTGACGTGAGTTTTTCTTACCCAATTCTTTTTGTTCTAAACAAAAGAAATGTATACACGTTCCATCGTGTATAGCAGCGGTGATACCGAAGTAAATTCACCTGTACCACAACGAGTTCAATCTATCATAAAAAAAAGAAAGCTGAAAAATCATCAGAATATTACAATCATTACCAGCAGCAGCGCGGCAATAAGGTAGCGTAAAAATACACGCAACAATGCAAAATACCATCACCCGAAGCCTTTTACAAGTGCGTTGCCAACAGGAAGCGAAAGATTTGCGCGCTTCATTCGCCGCAGTGCGAAAATCACGACGATGCAACGGATGAATGAGAAAACGAGCTGTATGCTGTATGCAGAGCTGCAGCAAATGAGGAGGCAGTTACGCATCCGTGACTCGCAGGGAAGATGAATGACTGCGTCGAAGGATGCGTATATTATAACTTGCTTGAAAAACTTCTGGTTTAGGTCAATCGAAAGAGCGAATGTCGTAGCAGCTATGTGCACACAAAAGTCCAAAATACTTCTTAAAAAATGTGTTAGACTCAGAATTAGCCTAATTGATTGATTGAAAGATAGAGAGAGAGCCTGTCTTCACTTTATTTCTCATATAGTAATCAATTGAAAGCATATACAGGGATATTTCGACGACTCACGTTCCTGACAGTACAATTTCATCACTCAGTTCAGCGAACACAATGCGGAAATCTTGAAAGAAAAATATCTCAACGATATACTCTTCTCCGTTTCATTATTGTGACCTTTTTAATACCGTTGCAAAAACGTCAAACTGCACTTCTCTCGGCAGTGCGCGCGTTGCACTGCTGCGCGGGCACGCGGGGATAAAAAAGTGTCTGTATGTTTTGTTGTGTGCACTGCTGTTGCTGCTGCTACTGCACTCGCAAGTACTCGCGTGTCTCTTTCAATTCATTTCTTTCTTTCTACTCTCTTAACCAGTGACCTAAACAAGTTAATGGTCTTTTCTGATTCACGCACATTCAGCCGTTGCGGCGGCAGCGGCGTCGGCAGTAGTAGCGAGGGAGAAGATAACAGTGCGCAATGAGACAAGGTTAACGACAGCCTGATCTTGCTGCCTCGCGTGTTATATGTACACTCGAAGCGCGCGCAAAGCCACCGAGACGATTTAATTCGATGGCACGGACAATTAGCCGCTATTTCCGTTGTGGATTAAACTTTTTTACGGGCTTGGTATCGTCTTGCGGGTGACCCTATACATGCATCTATACAGTCGTAGCCGCTATAAAATATCATTTCGAAATCAATCGAATTTATACTGGGGGTGATTTTTAGCGTTTTGTCGGGAGCACAATATAAATACTTGCCTCGAGAAAGAAGGAAAAAAACCCCAAGTCGTCTTCTGAGGAAGATGCCCTGCGCACGCTTGTGTGCCGCTGTTTGTTGTCCATTCAAGTGGAACCTTTCACACTGAAAGAGAAACGAAGGTAACGAGATCATTAGGAAAGAGGAAATTTGCCCATTCATCGGGGGATTCTTTTTTATTCTCTCTTTCTACCTCCCTAGCAGGATTTCCAATTAACAGGGATAGCTCAAGGTTCATAAAAGTTTCTAATTAAGAAATCTGACGATGAAGTACCATATAATACCAGAAGCGTGCCCCGCTCTGGGTCGAGCGAGGAGGATGACAGAACCAATTCAAGCTCCATAGGTCTCCTTCAATTTTTTCCTTTTCGAGTGCTATATATATATATTTTTTCTTTTTTTTCCATTATATTATATAATATTATCTTTTTGCCGGTTATCGCTTCTTTTATTCGTCGATGCCTCGGCTATTTTACGGAAATTGTTAAACTTATCTCTTGAAGCGCTGAAATTATCATCGCGATTTATCCTCTTTCCGCAAAGACTCGCTTCATTGATGATATAATCCTGGCTAGTCGGCATTAAAACTGACGATTTTTAAATTTCGGCGTCGTTTTCCTTTGTCGCATTCATTTTCGACGCTTCATCATAAAAAAATATAATAAAAAAGGTGTACAGTCGTAAATTTAATCAAATTAGCATGTATCGCGCGCCTCGGTGAAAGGCAGTTTATATGGCGGAAGAATCGTCTCGAAGTGTGCGTCTTCTACATCTATATCACCAAAGATGCCCCATTGAAATTCAAGCCTCAAAGTTATCTCCATAAAATCTTGGCCAAAAAAAGTTGGCAAAGCTTGAAATATTTTGTTTATTACACAAAAGTCTGTCCTGCGTGTACCATCCGGCGCGATTCGAGACAAATCGCACACATCCCGATTCACAGAAAAATCCTTATAGTGGCGTCTCGTTAATTCATCGATGATATCTGCGCCTCGCGCGCTCCTTCCTCCTTTCGTCTTTTTCGGTTCTTTAATTTTGTACGAAAAAACGAGTCGTTGACCCAGTGAACGATCTGAGAATTTCAGCACAACGATTGGACGGATACCCTGCGCATCATCATTACGCGTGTATGTATACCGTCGTTCGCTTTCTTTTCGGCGAGAATCGTGTCGTGGGAAACACAAATTGCTCCGCGATCGTATTCTATTATGCACGCGTTGCGTTTCTGCTTCAGTTTTTTCCTTTTTTTTGTTTTAACAGAAAAAAATAAACATATAGCCAATTGTTCTACGTCTGTTCTCTCAAGTTTTCTAGCCGTAGTATTGATTTCAACGAGGCGCTCACATTTATTTGAAAATACTGTAACAGCCTGCACATACCTAGGAGAAACCAAAGAGACTCGACGACTTTACGTTCTTGGTTTTTAAAGTGGACAATTTATTTTGACGCGCAACGTTACTAACTATTTCCTCGAGGCGAGAAAGGGGAAGCGAAAGAGAGAAGACAAAATGTGCCATCAGATTAATGCTCATGCGAAAAGTTCGCTGCCTTGGTTGTCGTTTGTTTACATTATGTACTTCTTTTGTAATAATTGTTAAAGATAAGAAAAACGAATCGAGAAAGCCATAAATTCGGGTAAGTTTTTTCCCCTTTGCAAGCTCGCGAAGTTGCGTCTAAAATATCGAAGTTTTCCGCTCGATTGGACACTTCGAATGACATGCTCGCTGCGAAAAAATGACCCAATCTTGGTGCACCAATCAAACAATATCTTTGTTTACGGGAGATTTCATGTCCATTAAGGACTATACACATTCGCTGCGCTTGTGTATAGACATATACTATACGATACCGAGCTTTGTAAAAATGAAAATTGCTCGCGCGCTTATATATACTTGCGGTGGAGCTCCGCGCAGAGCTCGCATCAAAACATAACGAGTTCCTATTAGTCCTGTTTCGACATCGATCGAGTTTACTATATATATTTGCAGCAGCAGCAGAAGCGAATCCTTATATTCTCGTTCTCTCTCTGTATCTCGTGCACACACATACGTACGCACGCACGCACACACACACACACACACACACACACACACTTACAACCAGTTTCTTTATGGAGTCTAACTCATGTCGGGCTATTACAACTTGCGTGAATTCGCGGCGAACATTGCTATTATTATAATATGATTCGCCAATGTGGGCGTGGTAGGCTTATACACATACACAGTGCACACACAGACACTCGAGAGATAGTGTGCCGTTCTCCGCAGAGTGAGAGAGAGAAAGAGCTCCTTATTAAGATTTCGAAGGCTATTATGTGTACCTTTTTGCTGCGCGTTGCACGTATACAGGAAATCGCATGTATTAGACAAAGCCGCGCGCGGCAGCGGCGGCGCATATCTTTAATATTATATACACGTGTGGGTTACGCGCGCGCCACCGGCCGTCGTTGCGTCAGAAATTATTGAAATGATAAAAGGATATTCAGTGATCTTGAATCTTTATAATAGTGGCCAGTTGATTTTGCAAACACACGACCCTGCATTATTATCACGAAAAAGTCAATTTACGCTCGACCTCGAGTTAATGAAATAAACGACGACCAAGACACGACGATGAAGACGACGACGCAGCAGAAGCGGTGAATCTACCGAAAAACGTCCAGCAAGAAACCATTTTTCAATTATACTCCGTGAATCACTCATTATCAAGCCGAGTAGGGCCCGCGTACATTCACCACATCGGGCGCATATAAACCGAGTAAAAAAAAAGGCTTTTTACGCATAAAATACACATATTTATCTCTGTATATCACTCAAGGGCAAACGAGTGTATGTGTGTATAATGTGTACGCGTGTAATGTTATAGATCCTCTACTCCGGAGTATGTAAGGTGTATAAGGTCTCTATATACTGTTGCTGCTGTTGCCATGGCACACCACCGTGTTATAGCTATCTACTTCTATGTTGGGATATACGTATACGTGTGTGTATGTGTGCACCTCGCAGAGGCCAATGGAATTCCGTATCGCGCAACTTGGCGATATCAATTCTCAAAAGCCGCTTCTGCATTTCCTTTGCTGCTGCTACTACTGCTGCTGCTGCTGCTGCTGAACACGCTTCTATGTAAGCAAAACCGGGTGTTAAATCAAATCTATCGGCGTGTGCACGAGTTCCCCGTTAATTCCGCGCGCGAGCTAGCAGGAGAGAGAGAGAGAGCTTAAAACGACCAGAAGGACTATGGGGGCTTACAGTTGCGAGCGTCGTTGAAAAATGCCTCTAATAAATACCCTGTCAATTGGTATTAGAATACGAAATCCCACATTAGCGGCTATTATTACATCAAGCCTCGCTAATTTTATGCTGATGGCTCTCGTCGCGTTACGTTATGTTCTATATTATATACGTTGTCTTTGTTTGTACTTGTAGACACACGTGCTCATGCACACAGGCGCACTATGGGAGTGAAGTCATATACTGCACTTACTTTGCATTACGCCTCGATTTCCTGGCTATACTCTGTATAGGGTGACGCAACGCTTAAAACACACGCCGCGGCGTCTTTACTTTGCGACTCTGCTGCTGCACTACACTATATAATAATATTTAAACATTAGAAGCTCGCCGAACTCGAGGCGGCGCGCGGCATTTACGATATAATGGTTTCAAGTCTGCGGGGATAGGAGCGAACGCGAGATAGAGTCCCTAATATCATTGAAAATTACACGTGTAATTTCAAGTATTTCCATTAGCTCGGCAGCTGGTATGTACGCAGCACATAGCTTATATAATGACTATACTATCAAAAGTCACCTATAAATATATTTTAGAATATAACTGCACATAATAAGCGGAATCAACTCCTATTTACATGTGCCAAGTCTCGGAGGACTGAATATAATCATGGCGTGGCCCGTGTTTCCAATATCGTTTTGAGAAAGTTTCGATCTTGTAACGTTGCAGTCTCGATTCACGTATATAATATGTGTGTGTATGCCACACGGGTATGTCTGTGTGTGTGTGAATTGCTCGAGTAAAGCAACAGCAGCAACAGCAGCAGCTCTTCTGCGTATGGGCGAGTTGCTCTCGATATGTACTCTACATTGCAGTCCCTTCATTCATCCGCGAGCGCGAGGCAAAGGCTCGTTACAACACCGAGTCGCGAGCGTCGAATACCTGTTTTTCGCTTCGCAGGCGTGTACTGTACGCTACAGTCGGTGTATAGCAGTATATATAGGTTTTCCTTTCGCGAGGACTGTGCGCTCGCGGCTTATGTGGCTTTTTGGACTCTATGCGCTGGGAAACCGGATCTCGCGTGCCCCATAAGCAAAGAGACTCGCGCAGAGTAGATTCAGATTGTATAGACTTTTTTCCGCGTACGCGCTAATAAAATTTATTCATATTTTTGAAACGTATATGTACGCGGCGCTTCGTTTTTTCCATCCGAAATTGAGTCATTCGGGTAAAGCAAAAAAAACGGAGCGTAACCTCGAGAATAAGCCCGCGGGGCAGATCGGCATCTTAATTTGCTTTATATTTGCTGAGTATGCGTAAACTGTAAAATCAGTTTTCCTCGGCGGCGCTATTCCGTACGTATATAATACGCCGTGGTTGTGCGTAGTACGTACTGCGCGCCATACGTAAATAAGATTTTCAGATCTTCGCGGAAGGCAATATACGCGTCGCGGTATAGTACACGCGTACGCGAAAAACGTATATAAAAAGGCAGCTGATAATTTGCGAGATATAAAAATTTATGGCCCTCCATAAATATAACCGCAGGAACGCATTTTTATATACCGAAACTTTTGCCGATTTCCCGCCTGCGTCTGTGTGTGTATAATATACCTGCAGTGCACGTTTATTTGTTCTCTTTATATCTATAATGTTATTATGTTCTGGTATCGATGCATACACAGGAGCTTTGCGAAATGCATCGATTGTTTTGTATTGATGTGTATAAATGCGCTGAATGTTTGTCGACGCGTGCGGACTTCATTGATGAAAAGCAGTCGTATACGCGCGCGCACTAGCTCGCATTCGTGACGGTATACTTTCTAGCACACCTGTACTCGATCCGATCCGTTCGTTCGTTCATTCGTTCCCTCGAATATATACCTACTCGAGGCGAGTCTCTCTAGCTTCAACAGTGTATAACAACATTCGATTCCACCTAACAACTTGATCTTTTTCTCTCTTTCTCTCTCTCTTTATTTTTCCAATCGCTTCTCTTTTTTTCATCTTCTCGCCCCTTGCTTCGCGCACAACTCTTCCTTTTATTGTGTGTACCTTTTATTTCATTTTTTTTTGTAAAATAACTCGTTGCTACAGCCACTGCCGGAGCACCTCGAGCAGAGCGTGTGCTCCTGACCGTAGTGGGGACTAGCGTAAGCGTGGCCGGTCATCCCCTCCTCTATACCTCTTATACGGGGCTAAAAATGGCCTTTCACGGCAGCGCGCGGCGCAAAACCGGAATACCACGAGTCTCTCTAACTCCGTGTGATAGGTGTAGTACCTATATATACCATATATAATGCGCGCACAGGCACGCTGGCCTGCACGAGTTCGTTTCATCCTTCGCGTCCTGCGCGCGAATATAATGGCGAATATGTAAGCGGCATGCCGTCCTTGGATTTGTCCCAATGTGGAGAAGTGAGAGAGAGTTTTGCACCTCGATGCTTGCGCAGCAAATAAGGCTGGTATTACTACTACTACTACTACCTACTGCCACGACAGTTTCGAACTTGAGGCAATGATCAATAACCACACGGGGATACGCCCGGGCTTCGTTACTGCGGCGTTCAAAAGACCTCGGCTCGGCCCAATATCAGCGCCATTTAAGTCGAACCAATGATGTAATAGATAAAGTCGTTCATAACTCACGGTCCGGGCAATGAGAAAATGTCAATCCAGGCGTGTTATATATACTCGCTCAAGCTGTACAGCCGAGCGAGAGTAGCGGCGATTTTTATTTATGTATATATCGACCGCTATCTGCGCCATGAAAAATGATGTGCACCAGTCGGCGCAAGAGCAAGAGATAACAGAGAGAGACTGAACGAACGCAAGAGAGAGAAAAAGAGAGAGAGAGAAACTGCAGAGAGAACGAGATAGAAATGTCTATGGAGCGAAAAAGTGGTAATAACGAAAGATTCCATCTTAAACTTTAATTTCCCTTTCTGTATCTTCGTCGCCGTCTTCTTCTTTATTCTCGTCTTCGTAGTCGTCCGCGTCTTGGTCCATCAACAACAGAGCAGCAGCAGCATAGCAGCTGCCGTGTAGAAGGAAAATTTTTGTACTCTCTTTATCCTACATATATATTTTTGTCTTTTTATCCATATAGTAAGCTGAAAGGGGAGTGAGCAAAGCGGAAATCGCGATAGTAAAACCGGCTGCGAGCGAGCAAGCGCGTGTGCGTTCGGTTACATAGGACTGCACATTTTATGCGGGCTAATAAATTGTCTCATAGACAAGACCGCTCGCTGCTCGCCGCCGATGAGCAATTCTTTTTTTCAGTCGTTCACTACTGGTCGGCTCTCTCCTTCTCCATCTCTCGTTCTCTCTCTCTCTCTCTCTTCTTTTTTTTCTTTGTCGAGCACGCGCGCACGGTTTGATGTGATTTTGCTCGCTGCGGTGGTCGATCTGTAGGGATGATATAGACTAGACGTAGAAAGAGATAGACGGAAACAAAAGGGGGTTGGCCCTTGCACGCGTGCGCTATATAATGCTCACAAATACGTGTTCGAATCAATAATTTTCAAGATATGTCGCGATTTATTTTTTTATATTGGTTATTTAGAACTGCGATTTACCGTCGTCTTTGTATAAAGTGTACAGTTATATGAGCTACGAACTGATTTATGAAATATCAGCTGCGACTCTCAAAAATAGAACGAGTCACGGTACTTTTCTATTGACCATTTAAGTACCTTGCGTGTTCATTTTATATAGATGATCATACGAAAAATACTTAAATTTAGTTTTTTTCGATTTTCCAAAGTTAAATATTTTGTATAACTTGTAATTATATTCTGATACAATGTTTAAAATTAAGAAATTACGTTAATAAATGTCTGTTTCAATGAAATATCAAAAGATGGATCTACCGCTAACTGAAAATTTTCACCTCGTGTTCAAATCAATAGTTGCGCAATCACATAATATCCACAGTGAATATGAAGTTTGAGTAGATATTATTTCAGGATCTCGACTCGACCGTTGCTAAGGGAATTATGCACATTAGTTGCAGCGATAAGACGTTTAGAGTATACGTCGCAAGGTCCCTAATCGAATTTGCCCTGACAAATAGTGGCAGCGATCTCGTATAGCAGTTTCCGTCTCGAAACGCATCTATATATACCTATATACGACCAACTCTCGCGTGCAGCCTTTAATTTCCTAAAGGCTGCTTCTGCGCTGCGCCCGAGCTGCAGCAGCGAGACAAACGCTCCGCCGTGTTGTGATTTTTCTGCGAATTTTCATCGTCACTGCACTGCCCCTTTGATGAAACGAAGGGCGCGCGCACGAGATTTTCGTCACCAAGTCAAATATTTGCTCAGACCTACTCGAGTATCGCACTCGTATACAAACGCGTGTATACACGGGGTTCTTTTGGACAGTTAATGACTTTTTAAACGATCGAATGTAAACGACAGCGTACAGCAGCGGTACAGGAGCCCGCGTACATATATACATGTATACACGTGGCCCGTGCGCGATACAAGGCGCGCGCGCGCGCTCCAAAGCTTTTGAACTTTGCGCAAGTTTTTCACTTGTGGAAACAGTAATTACTCGCTCGCTGCCGAGCATTTACGGCCCAGGAGTTTAAGTTTCAGCGCAAGAACTATATCGTCGAAAGAGAGCAAGGGAAAAAGCGAGAGAGAGAGAGAGAGAGATAGAATAAGAGACAAAAAACATGCACAAAGTTGGTGTATATGCATTAGTTGGAAAAAAGACGAGCTGGAATTTTCTTTGCTAGTCGTAAATATGCTGATGAATTTTATCGCCCAAGTGCGTAACGCTAAATGCTTTTCTACCTCTCCCTCTTTCTCTCTTTCGTCGTAAGAAAAAACTCATTATTTTACTATCAGTGCAAACAAACGTATTTTCGAAAATTAAAAGAACCCCACGTGCGCGCCATTATTTTCCACTCCATCTGTAAAACAAATGATAAGGCCGCAGCGCCGCGGAGCATGTGAAATATTTCCCTTGTTTACCTTCACAATGCAGTAGAGGTACGCTTGTGTTTCAGTCGAACAATTTTTTTTTCTCCCTCCTCATTCTGCGCCGCGCACAGCTCTCAACGACTCTGCATCTTTCATATTTTCATACGTGACATTTGTTTATACATCGCGCCCGTTATGTAATAATGAGATTGCTTACATAGTGCATTAGACAGCAGAAGAGAAAAAGAAAAAGAGAGAGAGAGGGTTCATTTCCAGTCAGATTATACGCGGCAATGCGCGCGCCCCTGCACACTCGCGAGAGAGAAGTTTCATTTGAAGGCCACAAATACTCTCCTTTTTTTCTTGCTCTCTTTCTCTCGCTCCACAGCCCCGAGCCAACGAGAAAAACTTTTAATAGTCTCACCATCAGTTTTTCTCTCTTTTTCACCTTTTCGCTCGGTATATACACTGCCTTGCAGCGATCGTCCCAGAAGAGAAAGACGAGGAGAGCAAGCTTACGCGATTTTAGTATGTTCCGCATTAAATGTGCTGGGAGTCGTTCCATTTTAATGGACGACTCGTGTAGCCAATACTTCACTTTGGCCAGCTGTCTCCTTTTTTAACTATTTTATATTTTATATACATAAAGCAGTGACTTTTTCGTTTCATGCTTGGTGTATTATCTAGGATAGTTGGTAACGTCTTCCTGAAAATAAAAATCCAACGCTTTCCATTTCCACTATATCGCGTCCACCTGGGATAAAGTAAGAAAATTAGCGGTTTGGCGATTGACTTTCTCATTTAGCTCTTTTTTTCTCTTTTTCCGCCGCGTTCGTATATATACGCATACGTGCTTGCGAGTCTATGGTCAGAAAAGAAGTTACCGCATGTTTTAAAACATTCGAGAAAACAGCTCGTAAAAAAAACAAAAAAAAAAAGAAAACCGCACCAAGAAAATTCACTTCGTTTATTGTATTTGTATTTTGTTACTTTATTTCTCTTTTGCAATTACAATTCCAATATCAGAACAGAATATTCACAGTACCATTTTCGATTACGAAATCTTATCAAATTTTCACAGAACAAACCCAATTTACTCGCGATAACTTTCCGTGATATCTGTACAAATACACCTCCGATAAACTTTACATATAAATTATAGCCCTTTTTCGCCACTAAGCACGCTTTTATTCTTCGTTTCTCTTCTTCTTTTTTGCATCAGAAAGCAAGACATGGTTCCATTCACTCGGCATACATTATATATTATTTGAACATTATAATAAGGTGAGAGCGAGAAGTCGATTCGAAACCCTCCTCGATCCATCAAAGATGGCTGAGAGTTTCAACGGGGCGCGATACGCAGGCTTCTTAGCATTTTCTCCGAGTATTATGGCGAAGAGCATATAGATACGCAAAGACGCTATGGCATGAATATGTTTACATTTATTCTTGGGTTCTCCGAATGTTCGATTTTTTACAGATGCAAGCGCGATATTGATTCCAAAATTCTGCTCTCATTTTACTTTCGGCTTATTTATTTACAATCACCTTATAACGTCCTACGCTGTACTATTGAATGCTCGGGATTGCTATTTTTGTACTTATATATTAATCGGAAATTTTTTGCCGCTTGCGGATTTAACATGCCCCATCTGGTGATAGAATCAAACAGCTCATAATCCAATTTGACATCTATGATTGCTATAATTCTAGTTACAATATAAATTGAAATTTTTGAATAGTAACCGTCACATTTTCTTATAAAAATATAATTCAATTGTAGGATTACTCAGTAACTGCGTCACTTATCAATAAAAAGTGTTATGATAGAAACTTTGACAAAATTCCACATTCAATTTTTTGATTAATTCATGTTATAAAACATATATTCAAAATGCATGTTGATATTTATTAATATGTACGTAAACGAATTCATGAAGATTTGTGTATGTATGCATAAATATTTATACATCTGATTGCAAATTCTTGTCGTTTTTGAGAGCTGACCGATCACAGCTTGAGTATGATTTTTGTTCTGCAGAGTCTATTTTTTAACGATTACTAAGCTCGCTCGTTTTTTACGAATTATATAGCCCCCTCATAAAAGGTCCCTTAAGAAGTTTCACATCAAACAGCACTGAATTTATTGGTACTCGAGTTCAAAGTGATACTGTATTAATTAGTGGGATATCGTGCGGTGCAATGGACACCGAGTGAATTAGGAAATCGCTCCGAGATCGAGAGCCAGTATACACGAGACGCGGATAGAGAACCTCGGAGACAGTCGTCGTTGGCGGCGGTAGGATCGGCTGACACCTGCGGGACGACGTCAAATCCCGACAGATCGCTTAGCTCACATCGCGTGCGCGCGTTATCTGCAAGCCGAGCTATTTCTGGCGTCGAATTGTCAGGCACACGGGGGTAGTCGACCCGCGCGTATATGATTCCGATAGGGTTCATTAATTTATTACATTGGCGCTATCTTTTTATTAAGAGTAATGCGGTGCCAACGAACCGTTTGATGCTAGAAATAGATTTATCGGAATAAAGTAAAAATTTCGATGTTTGATAAAACAAACGAGCAAAGCATTCATAAAAGCTTTGTGGCGTAAGCAACAGCACAGCGAATGGCAGTGGCAGTGAATTCCAGAAGCAAGTACATAATATTACAAGCGCAACGCAGCAACGGTGGTGTATACATAAACAGCTCGCTTCGATAGGGACCGGCAAATCAATCGTCTCGGACGTTGCGCTGGGCAACGAGAGAGAGAGAGAGGGGCTCCTCTCGCTTTTTCTCTCTCCCTCTTACTCCCTGCGTGCACCGAAAGAGCGCACATATATATACGTAACTATGTGTACACATACACACGTGCGCATGTGGTATATACATCGTGGATACGCACAAAAGAGATGGATGAGGTATCGTCGTGCGAACGTATACGAATATACGCAATAGAGCGTGATCAGCGCAGTTCCCTGCAGCTCGCTCCAGCTTCTCTCTCGCATCTCGGCCATTAGTGATTAATTAATTAAATTCTTCTCTTCTCGCCCGCCTCGGCTACAAGTCCACCGAGACCGCTTGTAATGGCGTTTATACAGAGCAGTGGCGGTGTAGTTGCTCGCCCTCCTACTCCTCCGTCTAGTTAACGCTCTTGTTTTTAAGTTTTTAGACGCGCCAAAGCCGGGCTAGGAGCTGCTGTACTGCTGTGCGCGGCGTTGCGTTGGCCTGGGCTAAAATCGTGCTGGGTAGTTCACCTGCGTGCGCGCGCTGAGCGACTGACGAGTCTTGTAGCTCGATGCACGCCTTCGATTCGATGGCAATTAGATGAGAATCGCCGATGCGATAACTTTCGGTCGGATCTTAACTAATGAGAATATCGATGTACTGATGTAAGTTTATGCATTTAGCGTGGGGGTTCAAATATAACGGGCTGCGAACGTGTATCATAGCTGCGATCGCCGCCGCCACTGCACACATACTAACGAGTATTTTGATATTAATTGAATTATCGTTGTCGTTAAGGGCCTGTTCTGAACTTCGCTCAAAGTTCACAAGTGCTAATTTGATTCACATGCAGCTTGATTTCTTGTTTGATCAATGTTCACATTATCCTGTAAATGTATGTGGAAACTTTTTTCAAGTTCCTACGGTAAAAATCACTAAAACGAGGAAAGAGAGTGCATAAAGATAAGTCAATAGGAAATAAAAAAGAAGCAAATGTGCCCATATCCCTCTTGGCAATTCACCTATATACCGGTAGCAGCACGAGTTGAAGACTCTCTCTCGCTCTCCTTCTGTAAGCTTTGATAGGGGTAGGGCACAAAAAGGAAATCTTTCTATAGTCTATAACTTGCCGAGGATAGTAGCAGAGAGAGAGAGAGAAAGAGAGCCTGTATTGGACAGCAAAAGCAGTGAATAGATGTACACGGTGCTTAGGCAATTTTTTTTTATTCTATGTGCTGCAAGTCCTGCTTGTGAAACTAGTGCACAGTATAGCTTTTCGTCTTCCTGACACTCATCTTGCTCTTCTTCTTCTTCTTCTTCTGCGCTTCTACTTCGAGACACATACATACGTATAAGTGTGCACCTACATACACACGCACACAAGCGGCAAGACCCTTCGGGGGTTAAAGAGAAAAGGATTCTATAAAGGTCCGCTTTACTTCCAGCTGAGATACGTCAAAGTCTCTACGGGGTCACTGGCGCTCGCTTTTTCTCTCTTCCTTTTGTTTCTTTTAACTTTTGCATGTATAGGCACGATCGAGAAGAGCTGGTCGGGAAAAAAGCGCTCGCATGCAAGCGCGAGCGAAGGGCAAAAGTATAGTAAAATTGCTCCGAAAATTCGAAGAAGAAAAAAAAAGAAGGAACACTAGAATTCGCGCTTTCGAGCCTGCTACTTGGCACGTTGATAAGAATATTTTTTCACGACTAAAAAATTTTTCTCTCTCGCCTTTTTTTGCTTTTGTTTCTGGCGGGCGCGGACGAGCGCTCACGACTACTGCGAGCTGCTGACCTTTTACTCTGCGTCTCTCTGTGTCTCTCCTTTTCTTGTACGTATGAAAATTACGCGAGATGAAAAGGAAAGAAGAGAGAGAGACGCAAAAGAAGAAGAAAAAAGAGACGAGTTGTACTTTTCTCCCTCGAGACTTCGCAAAGCGGGAATTACCTCTTTACATTAGACGCGCTTAATGACGTTATGGCCTTTTTCGGTATACTTCTTTTTTTCTTTCTTTCAAGCCGAGTGTCTTTGCATGTTACATATTTCAATTATCTTGTACGAGAAATTTTATCGACGACCCGCACTCAATCTTTGCCGAAAAATGTTTATACAACTCGTTACTTTGAATATATTGTAAAATTGCACGACTACTTGCGGCGATCGCGCAGCGGCATCGAGCGCAGAGGAGAAATAAGCGGAAAAAGATGAAGCATGTACTTCATCAAACCTCTGACGTGCGCCACGTACATCCGATAAAGCGATCTCGCCACACGGTTAAAAAAAGGAAGGAGAGGAAAAAAAATTGCGGGTCAAGCTATACGCCCCGCTACATCAGCAAGCTTAAGCGTCAAATGGAGGTCAGCAGCTCTGCGCGAGTCTCAATTTTCTACTCGTTGAACAATTCAGCGCTCAATTTCGTATTAGCTTTTTCCTGTGAGAGCTGCAGCGTGGAGCTTCCGCGCGCGCCGCAGTTGCTCCGGTATATACATAGCATGGATAAAAACAAAACAGTAGCCGAGCAAAGAGATGCACAAGGTAAAGCGGCTTCTCTTTCTCTCTCTCACTCACTCTTGTTATCTCTCTCTCTTTCTCTCTCTAGATGGGAACTCTCTGGGCCATAAGGTATACTACACGATGAACTCAGTAGTCAGCCTCAAGACTGTTTAAGATGTAGATTACGTGTTCCGCAACCGCAAACGTATCCGCGCGTTGCACGTGCGCCCGTGAGCGCGCGCGGGGACGATGGTGCCGCCGCTGCTGCTGCTGCTACTCCTTGTGTGCCGCGAAATATGCAGACACATGCATGCATGTATAGCAGCAGTAGTGTGTGGGCGTGTGCTGCATGTGCCAGCGAAGACACACTGACGAATTGTCCCTCTGTGCTCCGCAGCATGGTAGCGCTGAAATAGCGCCGTTTCACACCCGTTTAAGCTCGGAGTAATACGACGTGTTTCTCGTTGGAAGCGTATTCACGTTCGTTCCGATACACGTAGCCTTTAACGCGCTCATTGCTCTTTGTGCATATACATCGAGACATTTTTCAATCGCTCGCTTTGCGTTCAGAAACACGGCGTTTCTTTGGACAATAAATTTTAATGAATTTATCTTTTACGAAAGGACGCGAAAGACGCCTCGCGTCCCTGTATACTAGTCGCTCACGCGACAAATACGTCTTGTTGACGACCGGTACGACGACGACAACGATGAAGGGCTTAATAAGCTATACGAAGCGAAAAATAACAATTTGAACGTCGCGCGCATTAAGTTGGCCTGTACACAAGCCATTCTCCGCGCCGACGACGACGACGACGACGAGTATTTGTACGCGCGCTGCACTGCTATAAGGTACTACTACTCGTTTCGTCGACGTCATCGTTGCAGGAAATTGCGTGGTTGGATGCGCGAAAGCATGACGCGCTTATATCTATATATACGTATAGGGCAGACAACAGCAGCAGCGTAGGAGACTGAGTTGCCATGGTAAATGTAAACTATCTAGCCTAATCCTTGGAGCTGTGAGCGAGTGTGTGTGGGTGCGTGTCCGCGCGCGTCGAGGTGTATATGTGCGTGCGAGGGGGCCACTAAATTTGGAAGAGGAAGGCTATCATCGTTGCAAGCGCGTACACACAATACGTCAGCTTTACCCGCCTCAGATGTAGTATTAATCAAACCGAGGTGAGGCACGACTACAGCCGGTTCCTCGAGCTCTTACGCACTTTAACGCTCGCACGGTCGCTCGCGCACACATCGTTTCAGCCTTGCCTGCCTTCGTCGCCCCGCACCTATTGTCTCTAGAAAATAATGGTTAATACGAATATATACTGCAACTCTGAGGTGTTTGGAAAAATTCGACAAGCGAGACTCACGTGCAGTGCGCGTCATGACGAAATTGCCGCGCTCTTCGGTGCCACCGCGGTAAAAGCTAAATTGCCAAAAAGTGACAGGCACGCTCTGCTCCGGCTGCGAGTGCAATGTGTGTAATAAAAGACAGAAAAAAAGCTCGACTCGACTCGCGCAAAGCTGACATCCCCTATATATACGTATACACATTCATATACGTACGTAAATACAAAGAATCGAAAGCGAGTTTATTTTAACTCTGCGGCTGCTGCGCGTTTGCGTGTCTGTGTGAGTGCGGTGCCTCTGTGCACAGTGCACTGCTATGCGAATTATCGGTGTTTCGATTATTTCACGTGACACGCGCTCGATGCGCGTCGAACTTGACGCTTTAAAAGCTGCCTTCCGCGTCGTAGTCGTTGTCGCCGCGCCGACGTCGATCGCGCGCGCTATGTGTGTGTGTGTACGCAGTGAACGCCACTGCCGCTGTATATACGTAGGCTGCCGCCGAGCAATGAAATCCGCCCGAGCTTTTTTAACGCGCGCGCGAGAATGAGAGTGAGGCAGAGAGACAAAAGGCACAAACTGTCCGCACGCCGTTACAAGACGGATTGAATTTGCTTCCCTCTCTCTCTATATATATATAGATATACATTGTTCGTGGTTCCGAGGGAGCGAGGAAAAAAATTCATCTCGATTTTGATTAGATTAGTTGCACCGGGAACGCGACGCGCGCGTTGGGCGTTGCTGCTGCGCCGCGCACAATATACATTATATGCAACAGTCCGCGCGCGTCTCGTTTTTCCATGCATATTTCATTGAAAATATCTCTCTGAGTTTCTGTGTTCTTTTAGCACCCTTGTTTTTTTTTCTTTTTTACTTTTCATCGAAAAAGTATGACATAGATTTTTTCATCGAGTATTTGAAAATTCACGTTCTACCGAAAAGAATGAAAAACGCACATCAAGAGAGAGAGACAGAGAGTTCACGGGGCTGCTGCTTCGGCTGTCGTTGCACTCAGCACAGGGGCTAACACACGCAGGCGTCGAATATATGCACGCGCATGTATTTATTCGCATAAGTTAATGGCTCGTTTCACTCTGTTTTTCCTCGAGTCTCGTTCTATACATATTCGTAGCAATCTCGTTCTCGGAGCTGACATTATACTGCAAAAGGGGTGTGAGCTTGCGAATATCTTCCTCTCGATGTAAATGCACTATTACTGCTCGTACAGACATAAAAGCAATTTCGAAATGGCGATAAGCGTGTTCATTTTTATGCATTGTATTGATAACGCTTTGATCTCTTGTCGTAGGCGTTTAATAACATCAAGTTTCGCGTAATATGCCCGTTTCTCAGACGGACTCCGTTGCTATGATCGGGAGTTCATATATGTATACAGATCCAATAACTCAGCCCGATAAGATTTCCTCCCTTAAGCTAAACTTTTTGCCGCCCTTCGACGACTTTTTCTCTATATTTATCCTATACTATAAGATGTCTGCATCTTTATATTAGGTCGAAAGGAAAAAGAGAGCGAGAGCGAAAGATCGGACTCGGGCTCGGATATTACCCTTCGTTTGATCTGCGACCCCAAAAACAAACTTTCCGTCAAGCAGCACATCTCGCCTTTGATTTCGCTTTCACTCGGAATCAAAGTTTCCGAATCTTTTAACGACTCGACCTTTTTGTCGATCCTTCAATCCGCGCGCGCGCCTAGCATATCCACTATATACACGCGGATGGCTAAAAGGGACTCAATGATCAGCAGGCGATGGCTTTGAAAACTAACGCTTAAACGTAAATAAAGAAATATGATCCCTGTCTTTCGTTTCAGAGATCCAGGCCAATAAATTCCGAAAATAAACTGCTCGGTACACAGTACATTTGGAACGTAGAAGACGATAGAACTAACCGACACTATTAAGAATATTTCTAAATTAAAATGAGTGTTAGAGTTAAGGACGTTTTTTTAACATAAATGAGTTCAAATTTATGTAAAATCATAAAAATGAATTTAATTTGAATTATATTTAAAGAATTTTTTATTAATTCTGAATGAATTATACAACATTTTTCGTGGATTTGTGTCCATATAATCTACAGAATACAAAACGCCTTATTTTAACTTTTACCAAAAGAGAGTCTTGTAAGAGCATTGTTTGCAAAAGACTTATAAAAAGGATTCCGTCAATCAGGAACTTATCAGTATGATATTGAAAAAGCTTCTGAAGGTTCCAAGCATTCTCGTGATGATGTGGTGCTTCAATTAGTTCTTAAATAATTTCTCATGGTGTTTTTAAGATATCCATGCTGCTTTTAGAAAAAGGTCAACAACGTAGGAGTCAAACCGCTGCAAACCGTGCTTCTACTTATACAATTATTTTGACTTGGTCACTTGCAGATTTACAGATAAAAGCCGCTCGCCATCTAGCGGGAAAGACTGGCTTTAAATATGCTTAAATCTTCATGAATATTTTTAGCAATTTCAATCAAAAAGTTTGAATTTAATAATAGAATTAAATTTGCTCTATTCATTAATACACTAAAAATAATGTATGTGATTGAATTCTCATGCATTTATCGATTAGTATATGTAAAACAGTACTTTATGTATTAATTTTACAGTCATCATTACTGTATATAATCTACTATACATTCATTTTCAATGAAGATTTCACGTACCTTTATTAAAATTTAGTATTGGTGACTTTACTTTTAATATCGAATTTTACAAGGTCTTTTTTTAACAGCATACGATTAGATCTCCGAACACAAACTCGAGCCTCGAAGATTAGATATCTCGACCTAGGTATAATCGTGTAACGAGTAAAGACTCGCTCGATGACACTTGGCACTGTAAAGTGCGCTTATCCAATCGATCTCTTGCCGGATAAATTGTTTAAATTAATTAAGATTTAAGCGAGGCGCCGCGACCTCTTTTACGCGTCGAGTAGAGTCGTCGCAGCCGCTCTCGTAAAAGCTCGCAGACGCCGGTGATTTCGCATAGTCTCGACGAGTTTTTCGGCATTTTATCGAAGCTGACAAAACCACAAGGGATCGAGCCTGTGCGCGTCGAGTGACAATATACACGCAAACATTGCCAAAGTCCTCCTCGCAGCGTGGCTTGCGTCGCCTGTAATGCATTAGCATTGCTCGAGGTGGGCTCTCCGGGCCAACGACGATACGATCCGTTGAGTAGTATAGTTGATGTCGTACGTTGTCGCTTGTGCTTATACACCCACACGCCCGCACAGACTGCTCTCACCCGAGGTATATGCACGTACACATGCACTGTACGTATGTATAGCTCGAGGATGGATACACACTCTCTTGCACCCATACACGGGCGCGCGCGGAGAGACACGTATACGTGCTATGTTATAGGGACGCGCGAGTCCTCGCCGCTACTTCACAAGATTACGACTGCTCCTTTTATCCTGCCAACGTCTCAGCCATGAATTCTGCAAGAGCTCCTGACGACGGCTGGCGCTTCTCTGCTGCTACTACTACCTTCTTCTTCTTCTTCTACTCTTCTTCTTCTTCCTCCTCCAGCTTTTTTTTCTCTTTGCAAGCTTTCTACCTACTCTTGGCCTGGCATCATTAAGGGCCATAAGAGTTATGTTAAGGGATCTCCTAGTACGGACGATCTTAAGGATTTGAGCTTAGCGCAACGACTTTATTTTGAGTTATAAAAATCATTTTTCACGCGACTAGAGTACATACGTGCGTCAATTACAACGACGACCTTAATAGTTGCACGACCGCCACCGCGTGCACGAGTTTAGGAATGAACGAAACGCTAACTGTTTATAACTGTTGAGCTCGTATAACTAATTTTAGGGTCCTTTGCCGATATAGGCAGCTATAACAGCAACAGCAGCAAGCAGCAGCAGTGGCGGCGGCAGTAGTATAGCTAGACATAATATGTAAGTTCCACAACAAGTTTCGAATTTCTCCAAGCATGTACATAGACCGAGTGGTTTATGGATATAACTTGGCTTTTCTGTCTACCGCGCTGAGGTACGAGAATCAGCTATCGAGCTTTCTCTGCATTTGTTAATGTCGGTTCCCTGCGCTTATACTTTGGTGGCAGAGTCGCATCGTTAATCAGCAAAAAAGGTCTATATAAACACATGCGTGTATCTCGTTGCTTGCCTTTTTTATGCTTTTTCCAGTTGATCCCGGCATCGGTAATGTACATATTTATGTAAACGTACGTATGAAAGCTCACGTGCTCGAAGAAGCCTCGGTGCAGGCGTATTTCGAATGTGTTTATCGGGTTTACTCATGTGCTGATGCGAAATATTTAATATTCAAGTAAATATCGCATACGGCATCTGATATTAGCGCTTACCTCTCCACATCCAAAGCTCTTACATGCGCAGTAAGCTTGTGTACAATGAAAATACTAATATTGAATTCTCAAGGCCTCGGTGCACTGGTTTGTACTTCGCTCGTTACAGCGATATATTTGTAATCTTTTTCAAGCTCGCACGCTTGCGTCAATAAATTTACAGAGAGTTTACAGTGTCAAGTAAAAACGTGAGCAATTCGGTGGCAAGTTAGCTGGCATTGTCCAACCATAAAATCATCGACGAGCCTCTCTCTCTTCCTCTCAGTCTCGCCCTTTCGCTCTCTCTCTCTCTCTCTCTCTCTTGTTTCTCCACAGAGCCATAAAGCCTGGAACCCCCTTGCGAATAGCTACTGCCTAGCCAAGCTCGCGTCGGAAATATCAGATTAGCCTTAGCTACGTCATCGTATATAACCGTACGTATATAACACGAGTCTGAGAATCTGTGTGTATGCAGTATATACGTGTACATATACGATGTGTGTATGTGGTCATGGCCACTCGGACGCTAAATCTCCCTGCGTTTAGGATGCTGTATGTTACCGAGAGCTTGCAGAGGCTTCTCGCTCACTAGCTGTTTCTGCCACATTTTGCTGTTGCACATCGCATGTTTGTACGTACGTTTGCCAGTATATATACAGCAGCGTGGCGCATGCACCACGAGCTCGAGCTAGCTCGCTCGCTCGCTCGCACACACACACATTGTCTAGCTTCTCGAACTTTTGCGGCGGAGTACGCGAGGGAATATACAACGGCAGCGTGTCTACGTGTGAGTGTGTGTGCAAATACTGCGAGGCAAGTCTCAACTAATTTGGATGTTTATGTATGTGTGTTTGTGTGTGTGTGTGTGTGTGTGTGTGTGTGTATACGGCGCCCGCGCGCACTACGTGCGTGTGTGCTTGTGAGTTTTACTCTTTGTGAGCGTGATGGAATAACGGATGGATTTGCCGAGTAGTTCTAGCGCGTGGCTTTGTTTGAAAGCTCAAAAAGGAAGGAATCCTTCACATTGAAATAATCAAAAGAACGCGTATACGCGCATTTTTGGATACCTGACATTAACAAAAAAAATTCGAACTTCATAGTCGCGCGCACGGGTGTATCGAAGCGACAGCGGAGGATCTTTTTTTTTACCTACCCCACCCTCCGTTTCGTCTATTATGGTAAGCGAATGTAAATCGTTGCCGAGCGAGTTTTCTTACGTGGCGGCGGCAGCGCATTTCTTTTCAACTCAATCGCACACACTCGTCAACTCGTATCGCGCATCTTTGCGTACGCGACTGCCGAGGCGAATTTTCCGTCTCTTCCTTTTCTCTGCGCTGAGCGCGTGTATATAGTTTGCGCGGCATTCTTTTATTTCTTTCCAAAACTATATCTATACACTTGTCGCTTGGGCTAAAGAGACACTTTGACTCGACTAAATGCGAACAGCCTCCGCGTTCTCTTTCTCTCTCTCTTGCTCTTGCTCTCGCGCCGATCGGAACGAGTTTGAAGGAAAACCGACGTATACAGATACGAGCGCGAGTGTGTGTGTGAGTGTATATGCGATGCGAACTCGTGAGTATGAATAGCGATTTTCTCGAACTTTCTACCGAGACCACGCGTATTGTACGCCGAGACTTCAAAGGCACTCAACTACTCCTAAGCTACGCCGTATATATACGTATGCTTGCAATATACATCCAAAAGAAAAGCTCGGCACGACGTACGGCATGTATAGAGAAGGTATCTGCGAATGTCACAAGTGCGTGGATATATAGGCGTATGTGTGTATGTGTGTGCGTCAATGATAACGGGCGTATCAAGCGATTTAAACTGGATTTTTATCCGAGAGCTGTGCATTGAATTTGTTCCTTACCTGCACGCCAAAAGACCGATTGACTATAAAATAATCTCTGTGCATGCGTAAAAAGAAAAATCCATCCGGTCGTTCGAAAAATCTCCGAGCGAGCGCAAAAATCATTATTATTATATTAAAAAACGCTATATAAAATTATGAATTATTGAAGATATGAAAATGTGACTCTCAGACTGTCCGTTATAGAATATGTATAGGTATAGGTAATTTCTATGTAGCGCAGCACGGCAATGACAGCAAGCTCGCAGTAGAATGCCACTGTTTGTGCTTTGCTCTTAGCTTTGCTCCTGGAATGCCTCCAGGGAATCTCACCCGTTTGATCTTAACTTCTCTCTCTCTCTCACTCTTTCTCTCTGTCTCTCTCGCTCTGGCTCTGCGTTTACCCGTGCAAATGTGCTCGCATGTGTGTGTGAGTATGTGTATGTGTGTGCGCGCCGCGCAGCTCTCGTATACCTACACGCACGATCTAATGCATTTGACATAACCGCAATGGCTGACGGCTCGTGTTTCAAGCATCTAGTGCTAACTATACCACTTGATATCTCACTCGTATTTCTCGCGTTTATATTTTCCCTTGCCTCGAGTTTCGAGCCGAGCGCAAGATTAAAGCTCGAGCGCAAACTTGCGCGAAATTCGCATCTCTGACGATTTTTCATTTCGCCTCTTATGGCTGTCAACTTTTTTTTTAAACTTGCGTACGCCTATTTATCGCTGTGCGAAACGCCGGATTTATTAGTTCGCGATTATTTGGAGGAGAATAATATTTGAAACAGTTCCGCGAGTAATAATGGGAGCTACGAGAGCAGCTCTCGTATATACATAGGCACGCGCAAGCAAGCTCCTAAGCGAGTCCTGATGGAAAAATGATTTGTGCAGTTGCAAGCTCCCTATATAGTCGCGCGCGCAGAACAAAGTAATATACATCTACGAAGAAGGATGCACGAAATAATACCACGAAAAAAGGAGAGATGTTACACTTTTCTCTCTCTTTCTCTCGCGTGCTTTTCTGGGCTTTTTTATGAGCTTTTCTCGTACGAGTGTATGTGTGTGTGTGTGTCATGGACAAGTATGCGAGTGTGCAGTTTATCGCACGTCGTGCGCTACACCGACAGTGTGTGAATTGCAACTTACTTTTATTAACGGCACCTTTTAAATTGCTGAACTCACATATAGGCAGGCATATAGTCACTCTACTGAGTTGTGAGGGCAATTAAGAATCGAGGCTCGTAGCCGCGTTATATACCTACGTAACCGCGAAAAGACATTTATACATTTGACCGATTTCCGTGAAATGGAATGTACAAAAAAAAATGCCTGCTGGCATGAATAGCTCGTTTTTAACCTCAGAAATGTCCCTAAATTATATTGGAATTTTTGGGACTGTTTATCCCCTTGTTTTCAGAGGCCTGCAGTTTTTTCGAAATGCATGTCTATTACGAATATTTAAAAAATTCCGAGCTTAGGAAAAAAATGCTAGTGAGTTTTGTTGCTGGAAATTGTCTAAACTTTCAGAAAAAATAAAAGTTCGGTGGTCACAAAAAATCCTAGAGTATCGAAAAACGTGAGAAAAACGTCGATAAAACGCCAAAATAAAAATAGCAAGGTTCATCTGCCCCGAAAAATTTAAATAAAATACAAGGACATGTATTGCATCGAAGACAACAGCAGAAAAACATTTTTTCAACTTTCGATTTCACCAGGAATTGAGCATTTTTCAGAAACTGCTTGCACAATCAAACCAGTCATAGGGCACTCACGATCGGTTGAAAAATAATATTAAACTTGTCCTTTGTGGCATATCTCACGGACTAAGAAGTTGCGCGTTTATGTTTGTCTGTATATATTGCTGCTACGCTGCCATCGACGTGTAACGTATGCATGCACGTGTGTGTATGCATATATGCAGGCTCGCGCGCGTTTGTAAGCGAGTGAGTAATATTCAGCACATTCGTGAAATCGTTGCGGCACGCAGTAGCAGCAGCAGCCGCCATGGCCTGACACAGACATTGCACGTCGACGTCTTACAGTTTCAGCCGCGCGCGCATACGTATATAGAGCCCGAATAATTAGCATTTCAGTATATGGAGTGCGTTTCGATGCGCGAGCGTATATATACGCGTTTACGTACATAGTACAGACGGTGCACTATATACGGCACGAGAGTGATTGTACGCTTTGTTCAACGGGGCTTGTGTATATGAATTAAGAGTGGTTTTCGGTCGGGGAGTGGCCGATTTTTCTCTCGCTTTGCATTTAATTCAATCGATATAATGCTACGGGTGCTCAAAGTCCTCAGGAAAATTCAATTGCCAGTTGTAAACATACACACACAACGAGCGCGGCAAAAAGGATTTCTGTATATGTACAGCATATACGCCTGTCTGCGAATACGTATACACATACGGTGTATATCATACGATACGTGGGGCGCGCGCGCGCAAGTAACATTTCCTCGAGCGAGAACTGCACTACTCGGGCGTATATGTACAATTCCCAAGCGTCTGCGTATGCGTGTATGCGTGTGTATGCTCGCAAGGAAAGAGCACAGAGCGCAGAGAGAAGTCTGAGTACGGTATGTATGTATGTGTGTGTGTGTGTGAAGCATAACCAACGCTTCGCATCGTCTAGCTTGTCGTCCATTTATCTTGCTCTCGCGCACGAGAATCGCACGCGAGCGAGCGAGTATACGCGCAGGCACACCACTGTTAAAGACAAATTTTCCGTTTCTATATATCTCGGCCGCTCTGGAGAAGAGAGAGAGAAAGAGAGAGAGAGAACGAGGAGAACTACTACCCTACATGTACCCGCAAGACTCGACACACCCGAGCTTGCATGTGCTGCTGCTTCTGCTGCTCTGCTGCAGTACGCGCGTAGACATATAAGAGCGAGCGAGCGAGAGAGAGAGAAAACGGAGGACAAATATAGTGTCGAGCTGAATGCTCTTCGCGAGCAGAAGCGTGCTGCGTGTACCCGAGTTTCGTCGACGCGCAAATACTACTCCTTGCATACTCTATACATATATGTAGCCAGCAACTAAATGCACGTGTGCGAGTTCACATACATATATGCGCTATTGGTTCATTTTCAGGAGGTAAGCAATACAGCGACATCAGCATGTGCATGCTGTGCGAAGTTTGCTATGCGCGACCTGAGAATTATTCGAGCTTATTCGGTTTCGCGCTCGCGCGCTAATCGTTGGCGTCCAAGTTTAGTCGCACGCGTCCACCATGCGGCCAATTTGACGAATGACTTTTATTAAAATGCTCCAAATACGTCGAGTTTTTATGCGTTCGCGAGCTTTATTACATTTATTTTCGCGATAAAACAAATTGAAACATTTTAGCTCTCATCGCTAACGCGCGTTTGTATACGCGCTGATATGGCTCGGAGAAAGAAATAACCCGCAGCTTCGCGCAGAGGACAGCTCGCGTAGTGTGACTTGCGAGGAAAAATGATTGGTTCCAACGCCCGAGTCTGTAAAT
Organism: Trichogramma evanescens; assembly: GCA_902732785.1. Lineage (NCBI taxonomy): Eukaryota > Metazoa > Arthropoda > Insecta > Hymenoptera > Trichogrammatidae > Trichogramma > Trichogramma evanescens. Next base: position 14,696 of record CACVKI010138405.1, on the reverse strand, counting down.
AAGATATAGCTGCAGCGCGAGTCTGACTGAAAAATGTCTTCCTGACGTTTTTTTTTCCTCTCTTTCTTTTGCGATATACTAGTCGCTGCTGCTGCTGCTCTGCGCGCGCGGATTTCAAGAAACAGCTCTCTGACGAGAAATTCAACTATGTATACATGCGGGAAAATGTCAAGAGGATTACGCATCTTACCGTGTTAAATTCGTATTTTCAAAAGTACATGTGATGGCTCAACGGAATTACGATATATGTACTTTTACTCATCCCGACCTACTACTCCACTAATATTCTTTGTGAGAATACCAATTACACGAGCTCGCAGACATAAATGTATCTCGAAATTAAATTTCTCCATCTCCGTAACAATACGAGATCAACGCCGCAAGCAGCAGCGGCGGGTTTTGCATCGCGAATCCTTTCGTGAATCAAGCTACCTATATCTGGTGTATTGATTTACGATAATAATTATTCGCGTTACGACTTCCGAAGGGGCAGAATTACGCGCTGATTTTTTTATTATTATTTAACTCGGGCAACGAGATGATTTCAACTCTTAAATAATTCTGAAATTATAGATCTGCAAAAGATGTTACGAGCAGTGAAAGCGATTGATCGAATATAACGAAGTAGAAAGGCCAATTACCTTTGAAAAGTGATGAGGCAACACAATGAACCTGCGGATAAATTGATATTACTTAACCATTGTGAGTTGAAATATTCGTAACTCGAAGTAACAGGATTAACAGGATTACATAGCGGATTTAATCGATCCCACTTAGCAGCTATCCGATGTTACACGAATTTTGACCAAAGAATGCCGATTTGACTCATTTGCGCTCAATACATTCGTGAAGTTGGTCCTTGTCTGCAATACCCACAAAAGCAAGCGTTTAATATTACATTCATTACCTCGCCAATGTCCACATTCCGAATGTACATCTTAATTTTTCTGCTCCCTAAATCGTGAAAGAATCGTAAAAGGGCTGTATCTCCAGCGCCGTGATACGATCTTGCTGGTCGTTGTTCCTCCCATACGTGTATACAGTGTGTGGCGCCATTAGAGAATCTCCCTAACGCGGCACGCGTATTACACCGTATATATATGTGCGCGTTTGTGTCCCTCTCGACTCGGCCTCGGTATAACAATGCTCGGCGGTACTATAGCGAGCCAACGCTATACAGCTCGTTTTCTTGCGGTTTATCTTTGCGAGTGCTCTTGGGCACTGGCACACAGCGCAGAAACAACGGGATAAATATATTCGACCAACGCCTGTGCGCACGCAGCTAAGAAAATAATGCCGTGGCGCTTAGGTATTGTGATTTTATTTTATTCGACGTAAAAACCAGAGCAAAAAAAAGTCCCAGAATAAAATGAGCGAGCGAGCGATAATGAAGAGCTGAAGTCGATCTCTGTATAGCTAGCGATCGCTGCACACGCACATTAAATTCCGAAAAACACTGCTGGGCCGCAAAATCATACGGACCATTTACACGATAAATCAAGGAAGTTGCAGCGCAGTTCGAGAGTAGTAGTAGTAGTAGTAGTAGTAGTAGTAGTAGTAGTAGTAGTAGTGTAGTACCGCACGCGGTGAACGCTCGAACGCGTCCTTAAAATTCTCGAGCCGTCTGGTGCCACCGAAGCGTATATGCCGCATCGATGTACTTTATATACCGTAGATGTACGCATTTATACATGTATATCTATGTAGCGTGTAAACAGCACGTGGTGTGGTGTACTCCGGCGCACGGAGTCGCGTCTTTGACGTTTAAGCCCACCCGTCGTGTCGTATACGTATCTAGTAATTCATAGCCCGGATTCATTTGGAATAACAACGGATCGAAACACGAAGGACTGGCGTTCGAGCCAGTTTATCGATTTTAAATTATTGCTCGCTTATGATGCATTGACTATGTCTGACTAAGTTTTCGGAGAATTTCAAATCTCGAATAGTTTTTACGTGGCTAGTCTGGAGCCCCGATTTAATTTAATAAGTTTGCGCCACTAGTGCACCTGAATAATTATTATGATGACGCATGCGAGCGAGTGTACACGGTAGACCGCGTTGAAACGTGCGATACACAGGAAACTCCGTGAACTATCGAGGCAGATTTGATAACGACAAACGTGTTTAGGCTTAAACAGGTGCAGTTCGAGACTCGAGTATAAAAAGACTCGCGCGATCTCAGCTAGAACATTCCGAGTTGAAGACTTGCAACCGATCAATCAACCAAAAATGGTAAGTTAGTCCAGCTCGACTCTCGTAAACTAATTTTGTATAAAATTCGTGATTCTTTCGCAGATGAAATCACCAATCACTCTCTTGGCTCTTGCCATGGTTGGCATGATGGCTGTTTTCAACAGCGTCGTAAGTTACCATAACTTTGCCATATAGGCTTCTTTAACGATAACAATTCCATACACTATTTTTTACGATACGGAAATATTTTTTATAGGCTGCTGATCATGATGACCCAGCAGTGGTTCATGTACAACCAACGTACACTTACCGACGCCCCGTCGTAACTTTCGGTTGAATCAATTCTTAAACTCAATGATAATATTATTTCATGTTGATGACTTCTTAAAATAAAAATAAAAGCTTGTTTAAGTGCAAAATCTTAGTAATCATTAAGCCTTTTACCTAATTTTTTTTATTCTTATATGCATTCCTTTTGAAGTTAACAGACATACAGTAAATCAAGAGATCGATTTTTTCGCGGTAATTGTTATTATAGAATGAAATAATAATATTCTTGAGATTTGCCAAACCGTGCTTTGACTTATACAGTTATTTGAAGTTAGTCACTTGCAGATTTACAGATAAACGTACTCGACATCTAGTGGTAGCCGTCGGCTTTAAAAACGATTGAATTTTTAGAATTTTGGAAAACTTACGCAAAAACGAAATCAGTATTAAAAAATACCTTTTTAATCAAAAAGTTTAAATTTAATTCTAGAAATAAATCTTTTCCGTTCACTTCAGCCTGAAAATTCATGTTTCTGGTTATATTTTCATGAATTTTTTGTGCAGTGTATAGGTTCAAAAGTAAATCAATACTTATAAACAGTACTTATTACGACTTCTATGTTAAAAATACTGACATGTATTTTAAAAATGTATTTTAAAAGAATTTAAATAGTGAATATTTGAAAGAATATTTGAAAGTATTTCAAATAAAATTAAGTATCGGTTACATCAATTTTAATGTCTAATTTTACGTTAAAATCTGCATTAAATTCAAATCTTTTCTTTCAACGGTATACGCTTGAGATCCTTCTCTTATAATTATTTTGTGAAGGAACTAAACTCTAGTTGTTTCTTGAAATTTTAGGTACGATTTATGCTTTATCATGTTTTTTATCATTATTTTCTCCTTGCTCAATCATTCCTTGTACTGCGTAAACATACAATCGCATCCGCATTGGAATCACTCGAAGTCTTAATAAAGTCGTTGAAAAAAGTACTGCTAAATCAAACACAAGTATATTGCCAAAAGCTAGGGCTAGCCAGCTTGCAACAACGCTTTCGCATATATCTGTATAGGGTACGGGGGAGAAAGAGTCGTGCGTAAATTTCGGAATCATCGAGGATCTAGCTCCTTTTATTGAAATACTTTTTCTCTCGAACTCATCGGTTCATTCTATGCCGTACGTATAGCGATTCATAGGCAGAGTGGACCAGGCAAAAGGCCAATTACCGACGTGTACGTCTGCAGTCTAACCGAGTGTTTATAGGAATAGAGAGGGTCGCACAGTTTACCCATACGTGCCAGGAATTCCACGCGCCTTATAGGCCTTCATCGTCGTCGTCGTCGTCGTCGTCGAGGCAACGCAGAAAAAAAGCTTTGATTCTTCTTCTTCCTCGCGCGCACACAAGACTTTCGAGGTCGGATAAAACTGTAGCTTTTCAACTCTTTTCCTTTATTTCACTGCTAGCTAGGCTGACTGTTTGTGTATACTTTACGCAAGAATCGTATAATGCGAACGTACCGAGCGCAACTTTGCGCCATTTTTCAACGTGACTTTTCGTACGTGATTAAGAGGCGTCGCTTTTTTTACTTTTTTTGCACAGTCGCTCTCGCTAAAGACAAAGGGGTAAAAAGCTTGTTTTTGACGAACGAGACCCTAGTGGCAGATTGAATTTGTCTGGCGCAACGCAACGTAACGCGCGCAAAGAAGATTATAATTTCAACGTTGACTGTGTGCGGCGTACATTAGAAACGTATACATTATACGCACGCGCGCGAAACAGAATAACCACATTTACCAGACAGCCGCATGCGTGGCTTCAAAATTTACCGATAAAAAGTATGCGCACGAGGCGCACACACGTTTTTACGCGGAGCTCTCTCGTGTACACGAGTATGAAAATTCGCGTAATCCGATGCGCGAGTTGCGCGCGGCTGCTGCCTTTACGCCTGGCCTACCCAACCAGCGTATATAAATCCGCAAGCTTCGCCGTGTATTTAGCCAACTGATTAAGCTACCTCTAGATTCCTGCTTGACTTTCAAGTTAATTTCGAGACGATCCCTCTTTCTTTTTTGCGCACGAGACTTCGATTTTAATAAGCGTGGACGAGAAGTTGAAGTTTTCAATTTCCGAATTCGAGAGAGCTTGCAAAACCAAACGAGCTTTGAGCTTCGATGAAGTATGAAATAGAATTTCCAATCCCAAGCTCGACGCCAGGCCTTTGTAATATTCAATATGAATGATGATTGAAAGAATCTTCTTTGTGAATAATCTTTTTTACAAATTCATTGAGAAAAAATCACCGAGTTGCAAGTATGTGCTTTAACGATTTTTTTTGTCGTTTGTTCCCAGGTAAGCTAAAAAATAAACGAAAGTGATGAACGAATTTGACAAATGGAGCGGAGAATGTGATGAATGATGCAAAAGGAATCAATGAAAATATTTTACAAGTTATCGACATCGGCAGCAAAGAAACAATTTTCGAGGAGCTTTGTAATAAGTGCATGGATTTAGCATGAAAATTGTAGAGCTCAAAATCGCTCAGTTCATTAACAAGTGAGTTTGATCCTTCTTAATCGTATCTTACTTTAACTACTAGTATCAAAAACAAAAATTTGATATCTTAATCCCAAGGATTACATCACTAAAAAAAAGTAATCATATCGCAACGAGGAATCAAAGAATTGAAAATCGTTAAAATAGCAACTTAATCGAATCGCGGATAACTATACCAATAACAGTAGCCAAGTGACTTTTGGCGGCTTCCATCTATCGAAATACACCGAATCTCTTTTTTATTATGTACTCTCTCGTTTACCTTCATTTTCTTCTTTACCTATCGAAAAACAGCTACCGTACAAAGTCAGATCCTGTGCCTTTTTCGCTTCATTCTTTTTTTAAATGTTTTTCCTTCGGCCGATTAAATAGAATCAAGGGAATACGAAAACAGTTTAGTTCGTGACAGCAATGAAGCAATATATTTTGCAAATAAATAAAGTAAATATCGAGGTAATGAAAATTTTTCTAACGATAGTTTCTTAAGAAAAAGGAGAAGCAGTGTACACTCCTAGTGAGCCAAAGAAGTATGGTATTAAGTTAAAGTTTTCCTTTAGCAGGCAGAGAAACAAAAAAAAAGGATAAAAGCTTGATAAAGGCCAATGCACGTGGAGGCGAAGGATCAAGCACAATTAAATTGTAAGTAGAAATAGATAAGAGTAAAGTTAAAATAAAAGTAACAGTGCAGTGCAAGAGAAGCAAAGATAGCAAAGTGCTGCTACACGTAAGAAAAGTTTAACTCTTGCACAAGAAAGAGAAATTCATGTTTCACGAGTGCGCACGCGGGAGCAGCAGCAGCAGCAGCAGCAGCGGCGCAGGGACGCGCGCAGGAGAGGTATTAACTTTTAAGCGTATCATTAATTAGCTCCAATAATATTGAAGATACAAGCGACAGCGATGGGCGATGTTATTTTTCAATTACGATTATAATCCAAAAATTTGCGAGCTCTAATAACGTAAGATTAGCTTGCTCTAATCTTTTATTTCTCTCTCTCTCTCTTTCTCTCTCTCTCTCTTTCGCTCACGCGTGTTTTGCGCCGTAATGCGCGAATCTCTGCCGAATGTACGCCGGTTTTCCCCTGCTAAATTTATATAAGAGCAAGTATATTAGAAAATTTTTCTTGTTTATATGCATGGAGAAGGTTGAGGGAGGAGTGTGACAAAGCTTTATAATTTTACTAACCGCGCAGGCGATTTTCTTCGACTATATGCTGCGTTAATATCCGAAAATTATTTGGCTTTGCCGCGCGCGCAAAGATTAAACTCAAGAAAACTATTTCTACGCTGTATATACATTCATGAATTAGCCTTCGAACCCTCGGAGGCAACAAGTTTGAAGGCATCACTATATGCGATGTTGCACTCGAAAAACATTGCCTTATAAATATCTAGAAATACGGCAAAGTTAAAAGTGCATCGAGATCAGCTTCTGCTTCTGTATACAAGTATACGTATGTATTTACGCATATATGGCCGATTCTCTGTGAAATCAAAAGGCAAAAAAAATTTTTTACTGTTCGCAGGATTAAGTTGTTGTCATCATGACCGAATAATTTACAGAACCTCCTCACAACTAATATCTTTATAAGTATCTCCTAAATTTTTTTAATAATTAAATTTTTTTAACAGACCCAAAAATCGGAGACTATTGAAAAACGTGAAATAAACATGGAAGAGGGGCCAAATTAGCGGAAAATAGCCAAAAAAGCTTATTTTCGACGTTTTTGCGACTGAGCAACCCATTATAAAAATTGCGGATGAAAGTCTGGATCGAACTCTCGGTAAGCAAACCCATAAAGTAGTCATACCCTTTTGAAGTACTTTTTTCGGAAAGTTTGGACAATTTTCAGTAAAAAGCTCTGTAGTCATTTATCCCGAAAGTCCCTTTGGGCTGAGCTAGGAATTTTTCAAATATTAGTAATAATCATGAATTTAGGAAAGCCGACATTTTTAGGTCTCTAAAAAAAAGGGTCCAAGCTAATTCAAATATTCCGGTATTAATTTGGGACATATTGACGTCAAAATCAAAAAGATTTTCATGCTAGCAGAAAAAAATTGTATTCTACTTGATTTCACTGAGAATGGATCGTATATACAACGCACGAGATTCATAGGAGAGTGTTAGCTGCTGTTACTGCCGCTGCTGTTGGCGTAGCCGCCGCCGCCCTCTCGCCCGGTACCCCGATCAATACGTCTCCGGCTGGCGCTCGAATATAGCCGCGCTGCTGCTGCTGCTGCTGCCGGGTCGCTGCACCGTACCACCGCCGCTGCGCTGCTGCTGCAGTTACACCGCCGGAGACAAATGCTGGATCGTCTCGCGGAATTTCATCTCCCCTTCTGCACTAGCTGTGCTCGGCGGACAACTCTGTGGCATATAATAGTGCGCACGAGCGAGTGTCTATATATGCGTGTTTGCGGAGATAAGGACGCGCAGCGTATATACGTACAGTGCTCTATATAATAGCTTCGTCCGAGATTAGCGTTGGAAAAAGTTTGCGCAGCAGCAAGTACATCGTTTAAATAAGAATTTATCTGCTGCTACATCGATGGGTACGAGCGCGCCGCCGACGCGTGAGTCAGCTCTATGTATATGCGGGGGGTAAATCGCTCGACACGCACACGCGACACCCTAAAAATATTTCGATCGACATACGTTAACATTGCCGCGTGACACGAGACTCATTTTGGTTTTACGAGAATGCGTATACGACCAAATGCGTCTATACACTTGTCTCGTATGTATATATAGTCATATATTATGTGAGAAACAACGATGTGTGTATAGGCCGTACGCTGAAAGACGCATAGCTACACGATACTCGATCCCCTCGCGCAACGAAGACATATTCTACGTGATAGAGAGTGTGAGAGAGACGGAGCCATGTCACCACGGAGCGACGTGCGAATTTCCAAATGAGACTTGCACGTGAACGAACCTCAACGTAAAAATAATAACTTTGATTACGAAGCCAAATCGAACGCAAGTGCTATATGTGTGTGCGATGGGACTAGTGCGAGATAAAAACGTTCAGTCATGTTGACACTGCTGAAAGAAAATTACATTTACCCAATTTATCTCGCTCTGTGTGCTCTCTCTCTCTCTTTCTCGTCTGATATGACCGCACGTTGAGAATGCCGCAGCATCACCGCTGCTGCTGCTCCAGCCGCGCGCTACTGCGCACTGCTCCTTTTTTGCGTGAACTTCGTCGAGGGAAAAAAAAGAAGAAAAGAAAGAGAGAAATAGAAAAAAACGTCTATCGCGAGTAAGAAGAGAGAGAGAGAGAGAGATGGAGGATGGCCAGCAATACACGGCAAAAAAGGGAGTAAAGCAGCAGTAGCAGCGGCAGCGGATGAAGCGAAAAAAAAGAGCGAGAGAAACGAACGAGCCGAGCGAGCGAGCTTTGCTCCGGAAGAAAATTCGACCGTTCCTGGAGGGCTTCCAGGCATAGTAGCAGTTGGAGTTCTATATACAGCTGGCAAATTGACTGCTCTTGTCATTTTAATCTCTTCGATCTGCTGCCGCTTTTTCTTTCCTCTCATGCGCATAGAGAGCCGGACACACTGCCTTTTTTAATTCATCATATACCCATGTTGGTCCGCATGAAAAAACGGACAAGTTCGATGCTCTAAATAAATTTGTTGTCAATACATTTGTTTATTCACAATCGTGTATGTAATAACATCTGATAAAAAATTTATTCTTAAAAGATATTCCAAACTATTTTTTGGCTTGTCTCGAGAAAAATTTCATTTTTTTGAATTATTTCGTACCGTGTCACGTTTTTCCATCGTATTCCACAAACATTACATAAATACGTGTATAAACATATTCACGTGTGCATATATTGAGATAAATGTTGTCTTGTATTTCTCTTGAGCTAGATTTTTAAAAAGATTATGTCGTTCTCCGCTTCGTGCGCAAAAAACTTCAACCCCGTACCGCGAGAGTAGCACTTGGTTTTCTCTCTCTCTCTTTCTCTCTCTCTCTCTCTCTCATTCACGCATTCGCGTATACAGGTATATGTGTGTGGACGAAACTCTCGCGCGTGCTGTGCTGTGCACATGCACTTAAAAGAAATATGAAGACGCTCTAAGCTGTTTAATCTGAGGTAATTTCCTTTTCTCGCGTGAAATACGCAGGTTTTTTGCCTCTCCCTCTCTCTAATACATATACACAGGCCGCGCCTCGGCGGAGAAGAGTTCATGCATACTTAAAGTTGTGAAATATTGTCATGCGCGGCTAGGAAAAATAAATGCGTGCATCACTGCGCACGCTTCACATTTTAATCGAGTGTATTTTTAATTCGCTTTCGCAAAAATATTATCATGACACTCGGTTTGCGAGAGAGAGAGAGAGAGCAAAAAGAAAAAAGGGGAAAAAAGTTGTATAAATCGCCGAAATTTCGTATTTACGACCGCGATAAAGTTTTTATCCAAATTTTTTTATTTTTTATTTCGAAACAAGTTGGCACAAGATATACACGGGAAGATTCATCCTGCGCGTAACTGTGTGTAATTAAAGCAGTCCAAAATTGCCTTTTGTATGTATAACGTCACCGCGTGACCGAGATCTCCATCAAAGGAGAAAATTGAATCATCATCAATTCCACGTCATTAATTGCCATGCCTTGGCATGACGAGAGCTTGTACAAGCAGTAGCGCGCGCTGCACTGCGATTCGGGAATTTTCTATGGAATAAGCGACGCGTACTAGTCGAGTTGGCGCAAAATCACGTCGGGATTCGTCGGATTGTGTTACCCCACGTCGGTTGTTGGATAGATTTCTCTCTCTTGCTCTCTCTCTCTCTTTCTCTCTCCATATATATAACATCGAGTCGACTTTTCGAAAATTATACCACTTGGATCCAAATGACGCAAGCGGTTATATACATACTCAGTCTATGCTCAATTGTATAGGAGGTTTCTGTCTTTTAGAAAAGGGTTGCGAGAGCAGCTCGTATAAGTGCCGGTTTCAGCGCGGGGATGTGAGAGGGACAGAAAATTTCCTTGGCTGCGGCAGTCGCCTAGCTGCACTGCCGAGCGCCCGCGCGGGGTTGATTATTTGCGGAGTATCTCCGACAGAGATTCGAGACTAGCAAATTACCCTTCAGATGTGCCCTTTTTTTGTTCGCCAAACTCCATTTACGATAACTGCCCTGCCGAGACTATTTTCGACCAATTGGAGGAATGAATAACGATAACGATTGTCTATAGATATTCAAAAATTATTAAAAAAAAGGAGATACGTTCTATAAATTCATTCAACACCTATTTCTTTCAAAGAATAAATCCTTTCTGCGCTTGGCTCGGAATATGTGCGTCAAAGTATGAAAAAAAAGCGAGAGAAGAGAAAAAAAAGTCTGCCGGAGTTCCGAGAGTGCGAGCGAGAGAGAGAAGAGGGAAATGGGAATCGATTTGTTCGCGCGTCATGGCTTTTCTTTCGTATATCCTCGCGGCCATTCTCCTCCTCTGTATGCTTTATTGTTGTGAATGACCGTCGCGTCGTCGCCGCCGCCGTCGTTCGTTCGTTCGTTCCTCTGTATATATAGAAACGATGAGATTAAACTTGCACACACACGTGCCCGCCTGCCTACTATACATATATGCATGCGGCAAGAACCGTATAACCCGAGCGAAACTGACCCGCGGCTATCGCTCTTTATATGTGCAGCTTTTTTTTATTTAGTCAGTAGCGTAGCAGCACTATACGGCGCGCGAGTATAGTTATACGTAGCGCGCATATGTATATGCGTGGCGTATGAAAAATTGCGAAACTAGATTCATCGCGCGAAGAGAGAGAGAGAGAGAGAGAGAGAGAGAGAGAGAGAGAGAGAGAGAGGGGCTGGAAAATATTTTTCAAAGAGCTCCGGAGATTCTCTCCTGCAGCGAGTGAGAGCTTTATTGCGTTTCGAGAAAATCCGAGACCGCTCGTTCGTTCGTTGGCTCGTTCGTTGGCTCGCTCGCAAGCACAAAACACTTATTATCTTGATTATTTCGGGCTAAGTACGGATGGGGCCAAAGCGTATTCAGGCTAGCTGCTGCGAATGAAAAGCCGAAAATTTCAATGGCGCGAATGGGCGAGCGAGCGAGAGAAACACTCGAGTGGCCAAGTGTACAATGTGCTCTCTGGTGGCGATGGTTGAAAAACATCGACGTGCACTATACACGTCTGCAGTCCTATTTCACTTGCAGCAAGCAGCCCGTCCCGACCCAAGTCTGCGAAAGCGACCACGACACACACGCCCACTTTTGCAACTTCCGATGAGCCGTTGGAGATTAGCTTGACCGAACTTGCTGGCTGCTGCTGTTATATATCTGGTGATGGTGGTGGTGCTGCTGCTGCTGTTGCTGTTTTCAAGTCACATTCGAAACAAAGAGCAGCAATGAGTCGTTGCTGCACTATTGGATGCCTGATATTAGCGGTTAATCTATCATTATTATACTTTACTAAGAAAAAAGTGCGATGGACTAAAGAGTGATGCAGCTTAAAACGGCTTCTGATTGATCGAGTTACTTTTGATTCGAGCTGAAATGAGATACAGCGAAATTTACCATCTTAAATTTATGTATAGTCTTTAAAAAAAAAAAAATTGCTAAATAGCTTAAACAATTTAAAAGCCATTCAGTTTTCGTAGACTTGAAGAAGGGAAACAGAGCTTGCAGAATTCAGGGTGAGCAGAAAACGCTGAAATGATCGAGGCTTACAAAATTGACATCAACTTTAGGGGGTTTACAATTTATTGGCTTACTTTCAATTAAGAATACTCAATTTTCCTCAAAAAATTTATTGTTCTTATTTTAAACTTCAAAATTGTTCTTAAATAATGAGATTACATTGGAAAAACATACAACATATCATTATAAATGAAAATTGTTCTACTAGTCTTCCGAATTTAAATTATAATGAACGAGAGGTGCACTTTATCGATGTGAATTTGGAAATATACGTTCACTTATGAACGTCTTTTCCTGTGTATCGCATGTGTAAGTGATGCATTCATGTACCATACTGTTATGTTAGTTAAACTTATCCTTGGTTGAAAATTTTTTATTCTCATGTGACACCAACGTGTACTTTATCGATGAGGTATTTGAGATTACCTTGCCGGAAAAAATTTTTTCCACATATATCACATGTACATCTGATATCATTGTGCACATCAGTGATGTGAGTTCGAAGACTGTTTTTTTGTGCGAATGTTTTTCCGCATACTATTGTTTATAGGTGTGCCACTATTTTGTATTCCTTTGAAGTGCTTATTGAGATCAGTCTTAGCTGAAAATTTCTTTCTGCATACATCACGTGAGTGGGTGACACCATAATGCGACAAATCGATGTGTTTTTTGAGATCACTTTTCGTAGCATATTTCTTTTCTCATGGATCACGTGTATAGAAATTACCATTATGCACCGTATCAACGTGCTTCTTAAGATAAGATTTATTTTTATACATATTTTTTTCATATATATATTGCATTGATGAATGACTCTCGTGTGCGACACATTTATGTGGGGTTTCAAATGAAACTTAAGTGGAAATATTTTTCCGAAAATATCTCATGCATGAGTAATTTTATTATGCACCGATTCCATATGCTTTTTGAGATTACCTTTTTGTGTATTTTTCTTTTGGCAAATATCACATGTATGTTTAGTACCATTGTGCACCGTATCGATGTGTATGTTGAGATTACCTTTTTGTGTATATTTCTTTTGGCAAATATCACATCTATGTTTAGTACCATTGTGCACCGTATCGATGTGTATGTTGAGATGACCTTTTTGTGTATATTTCTTTCGGCAAATATCACATGCATGTGTAACACCTTTGTGCACCGTATCCATGTGATTTTTGAGGTAACCTTTTTGTTTAAATTCCTTTCCACATGAATCACATGCGTAGGTAGTATTACCATGCATCAAATCAATGTGTCTTTAGAGACTTTTTTTTAGTGAAAATGTCTTGCCGCATAAATCACATACGTATGTGTCACCCTTATGCGCCGTATCAATATGATTTTTAAGGGAAATTTTAAGTTTAAAATTCTTTCCACATACATCACATGACTGGGTAATATCATTATGCACTATGTCAATGTGGGTTTTCACATAACCCTTTTGTAAAAATGTCTTTCCACATATATGACATGGGTGAATGATACGATTGTGTACCGAAGCAATATGTGTTTTCAGATTACACTTTTGTGAAAATGTCTTTCCGCATTTATCACATTGGTGTGGTTTCCGTTTATCATGCACCGAACCGATGTTAGTAAGTTTGCTTTTTTCTTTTTGTTCAACAAGTTCACAGTTGATATGCCGAGTTGATTCTTTTGTAGTATCATCCATGAATTCTTGTTTCACTTCCCTCGTGGATTCAATTTTCATTATGTTTTGAATTTTATCACTATCTATTAAATTTTGCAAGTTATATGGAGTATAGTCATCAATTTTCTTAACTGCCAACAAATTAATGTTGGGCTTCGAATTTTCACATTCAAAAACTATTTCCATATATTTTTTGAGTTCACAGGCAAAATTTAAGTTATATTCTTCTGCGACATCACCAAAAAATTCCTTTTTCACTTGGCTTTCAGTTTTGATTTTATTAACTGCCGATAAATTAATTTTCGGTTTGACATCCTCACATTGAAAAACTATTTCTATTTCATCATAAAGTTCACTTTCATGATTTTCTTCACATTTTAGAAGGGTATGGGTCTGTCGAAAAATTAAAGCTATGTGTGAATTCTTGTAAAGAAAACAGTTAGAATACCAATCAATTATCAATACTTACTGAATTTTCTCGCGGAAATGGTAAAAATTGGAAGTTTTTTAGATCGCGTTTCTCATCAGTCATATAACGATCAATTTCAAGGAACGACGCATCGCTAGGCTCCTCTTTCACTCTGAAATAACCTCAATAAGATCGAGTATTTTCTTATTATATTTTTACAATATTATTCTCATAAACTTAAAATTACCTGACAGCACAATCAATTACATCACTCGATTCCATTATTCTCACTTGCAATTTCTTTTAAAACTAATGCTCTTAATTGCGATGATCGAGCTATATACATTAGAAAACTGGTGAAAAGCACAGAGTTATGCTCGCTCGGTTGTTTACGTCGTGCGTGGCACGCGTGATCTCTTCGTGTGTTGCCCAGAACACGCGGTATTTTGCAGCATCAGGAAGTTGGCAGATGAATTTTACAATAGAATGATTTAATCAATACCAATCGATAGGTTTTTAATAGCAGTTTTTGAAAATATAAATATTGTTAATAACATACCCAATGGTTTTTCATGTATAAACAATCAAAGTGACAGCAACATGAAATCGTCGATTACACCAGAAATAAGCATTTTAGAGGGACCTAAGTTGCATTAAAAATTGCCAAATTTGTTTTTAAAATTTGCCAATGTCTTTAATCTAATATATACTAGCCCGACTTTCAGCGCGCTGCGCGCGCTCTCTTCTTTCTTACCCCATTTTACCATTTTTCAATATTTAAAATAGAAAATAAGGTAAACGAAGATTATGTTATAAACTGTAAACATCAAAATTAGTCGTAGGCCGTGAATAGGTTAATATTCCACTTTCTCAACTCACTACAACACTCGTATTTGAGCGCCACTAAACAATTGCAAGCTACTGAACAACCAAT